>CM017558.1:69371899-69529732 GCA_007844125.1 Sinonovacula constricta | reverse complement strand
TAGGCGAACTTTAATTGTTTCTTCTAATATTACTCAAATGGAATAAAATAGGTTGATTAAAGGTGGTATCCGACAATTTGGACCAAAAATATTTTCATAATACATCTTATTAAACCCTTTTTATATGAACATATCTCGTAAAATTCTATTTATTTATGTCCTACACATGTTGGAAAAGTAAACCACAACGCCAGAATCGTCATTATAAACATGTTTTTCCTATCTGAGCCACGCTGCACAGTTAGATATTTTTAAACCAAGAAAACCTTAGACACTAATGTTTTAGTTCATTCACGTCATCCGCTGTCACGTCGATGTCTATTTTTAGCAGAAATCCCAATCGTTCTTATTTACTTATTTACTGATATTGGTACATATACAGGATGTAGGCAAATTGTCGGATATCACCTTTAAAGTACTACAAATATTTCTTAGCGACGGATTTGTTTGAGTTTACATGTAGTTGTCCTTGACACAATAGTAATAAACTGAAGAAAAATAAAAATAAACTCTCCAATAAACAGTACTTAAATCGGTTAATGTGCTTATAGAATAGGACATGAACACAATGTTTCTTCTAGACAACATGTAGATAAGTTATCAGTGGAAGCATTTTTCATGCAAAGAAATATCTGTATGTGATGGATTATACTTATAAATTTTCAATGTCAAAAACAGTTTTATTGGCAATACTAGTGAATCATATCTTACATAAATATGTGTATGATTGTTATACAAGACCTCACTGGTTTAACTTCTAAATACCAATATTTTAGCTCGTGTACTTTTGTTTTCATTGGGCATGAAATAGTTCCTCAATATTTATCAAATACGTTTTTCTGTTACATAAATAAAGACCTTACCCTTTTAACCGTCGTTAGGAAGGGTGACTCCGTGCATGTTAATTAAGCTTTAAGGGCCTGAACTTATGTCATAGCTCAGGAAGATGCTCATCTACGAGGGTTCTGTACATGACACTAAGTCAAAAGTATACTGCTATTTGGGCCATGACTAAGGAAGTGACTGACATATTCGAGACGAACAATATAGAGGGTTTTATATACTGTTCTACTGTTGGTACATCTTCTTTAAAACTATGCAGCGAATTGGTAGTATTACATGATCGTGGAGCAGACACAGGCCTAATTTGGTGAGAGATGATATTGCCCTATTGACAAGACCGCCGTTGTCTATTTCCGGTGTGGAGGTAAGAAACCTTAAAAGGGTTGCCATTAGTTTAGACTATATTTGTGATTACATTTTACATTTCAATCAAATGCCACTTTACGGGTTCTCGGAAACAGATTTCAGTACTTGTGTATAGGTTCAAATAAATCATGTGGACACCTAAACCTTATTAGAATAAAGCCATCTGCAGCTTCCGTATATGATATAACATGATGTCAATTGCAGCTCTCTTGTCAATAATGACGTTAGTTTCATCTGCACATACATTCGAGGAAAGAAACATCAAATAGACCTGCCGCCATTGTAACAGGTATATTTAATATAATTATGTTGAAGACTCGGTAGACAGCGTGACTTACTTAAATCTATAAATGTTTAGATAGAACAGGATAAATGGTGAACATGGTACATGGAAGTACTTCACTGTTTATGTTAAATGTTTGATTAGATGAAGACTAAGATCCATGCCTCCTTTTTCATTTAATGAAATAATTAACTGGTTGCGCGTTAATCCTTGTACTCAGTAACAGGCATGCAGGTACAAAATGAAACATCATTAGGGTCATATGCCAAAATGTGCTTAACCTTTAAATTGTTTTATATTGTTTCTTACTACAAATCAAACTGTCGCTGTCATCAATCTTATATTTTTGTTTATATTTGCAAGAGCCAAGAAAAGTTAATTAATTAACTGTACTTAACAAATTAAAAAAGAAAAATGTTAGAAGTTAGATTGTGAAAATTGTGAATTACTTAATTTGTATTTACCCACTGTTCGTTTGTTGAAAAATCCACACAACAGCGTACGTGTAGCTTTACAAATTGTTGTCGATGAATTGTTAAAAATTCGATTTACGACAAAAAAGATTTGCCTCGTCTAAAATTATATTTTGTAATTTAGGAGAATATTTGGAACAGTACATTTTCAATTGGTAAAGAAATACGTAGTTGACAAGAAAAGAGTCAAAAAAAAATATCCAAACAGAATGAGGCACAGCTCTTGTGCTAGTAGTTGGAAACTCTTTTATGAATTTACAAGTTTTATAATTTTCATTCTTCAACGAGTTTTTAACTCCCTGCGCTTATTCTTGATTGTCCCAATAAGGTGTATCTTTGAGAAAAACCATCAAGAAAGGTTTTAGTCTGGATTACTTCACAAAACCAGGTTTATGCAGCCTAATAGGTCATTTTGCCGACCATTAAAAGACGTTTACTTTTGGTTTTGTGTTATGCCTCCTCTCATTGGTTTGGTCAATGTTACATTATATTCACTGAGCCCCTTCGCAGTTCAAATTTTAAAATATATATCGCAAGTCTCAAAAGGCATTTTTGATATTTTCTTATTAATTGAAAATTCTACCTTTGAAAAAAAAACGAGTATAAATTGTTAATGGCAGGCAAACCAACTTAAAGATGAAAATACCGTTACTACCTGATATTCTGTTACACGGGAACAGAATATGAAAATCCATGCCTAAATCCTATTCAAACAATGTTCTCTATACAAATAGGTGTAGATTTATGTTATAGAAGCATTTGCCATGGAAATCTAACAACAGTGTGGTAATGCGATAACGTAGCAAAATGTGTGATGAAAAACTGATGAAATCAGTTCTACAGCGTGATCGAAATATTTCATTAGAAAATCACATCAAGTAAACGCCCGTTTAATACCCGCTGTTTGTTTTGTTTTTCTGTTGTTGTTTGTAATATGTTTTTCTTCAATTATTACAAAACCGAATGAATTTATGCAGCATAACGAAAAGGATTGGTCTTTTTCTAGACATGATATATTGACTCTTATAATATGAGAAATGTTTGAAGTGGTATCATGTAATATATCATTTCTGTACGAGTAGATTCTGTTTATACTGAAGATACTGTTCAAACTGAGGACAGATTTATAATTAGCATGTCTGTTTGAAACACTGAAGTTAGAACAAAACAAGCTAAATAAACAGCTTATACATTTTGACCATTAGCCATACCCAAAAATTAATATCATTCTTTCGAATATAAGCTTACAATCACCAGTGCATAATTAAAACTCAAATAAATGATCTGCCTGTTCACCATACAACTGTTGTTCAAATGGAAATTAAGAATTGAAACTTCAACCAGATGAGTTCCAGAAACTATGTTTGACTAAGGAATATACTAATCTAAATATCATTTAATCGCAAGTTTAAAACATGTTATTGTTTCTTTTGCTTTCTTCTTTATCGTTCTTTGTCTGTCATCTAACAATAAGATAAAACTATGCACAATCTATTCATGTTACTGAATAAGTTTCTGAACGGTGACAATCGCATCTAAACCAAAGAGAGATGGGTTTTTTTATAATAAAACTTAACTTTTACAAACTGGTTATAATATTGTTCTGAATTAAATATCTACACTGCTAACTTATTTTTTGGATGGGATTGTATACAAGCTACAAATGCATGTAAACAGTAGTGTCCTACATAGGCGAAAAGAAAGTAAATCACCTTTTGAAGTTTTAATCTCACATTGTTTGAAAATAAATTATGTAAATTTTATGCTCATGAGATAGGGTAAATTAACATATGTGTGACCATTTTATTCATTTCCTAATTTAAGAAGTTGGAATATTGCGTACAGTTTATACCAATAAATTATAATATAAAATACAAAAAAAAGGAAAAAAGTCGTTTGAATGAGCAGTTCAGTGTCCTATCAACTAATTAGATCAGATTAACCACTTAGTCAAAATACAGTTAGCTCGAATTAAGACATACTTAATTTTTGTACTTTTTAAAACGTTTTTCTAAGACATACAATGAAGCATCTATAAACAAAACGTATTTGCCAGAATATTCTCGATTGATATTTGTTTCATAAACTAAGCGAGAGCAGAAGAATCACAAAATTAGAGAATGTCTTTTCAGTAAACATCAGACATAAACTCTTGTTTCTCTAGTCATTTTACAGGCACATGCTCTTGATAGGATATATCTCTAACTCGTCCCTCTCGACTTTGCAGTCATTTATAAATTGATTTTGTGATTAAATATAGTTTGCGATAATATCGAAAGAGCGTGCTTTTATGACCATCCTCAACCTTCGGTAATAAAAGAAAACCTTATATGTCAAACATTTTTCAACGCTGTGGATGGGTCTGGATCGAGTAAAGACAATTCCTTCCTGAAACTTTCTCGTTCTAATACAACATTAGTACAACAATATATGGGGGTTTCAGACACACTATGAAACCTTTCGCCTTATAAAGTTCCGGTTAATGTGCTTCGATGACGCTTTAACGCTGGCGAGGTCGCTGGTAATGTAAATTAAGAATGGGAAACATTTTATTGGAACTAAGTGTACGATCTTTTTAATGGTAGGATTGTTTTTGTCAATCTGACACTTAAATAAAATAAATGTGTATCAGTAAATTTTAAAAAAAGCTGGTGATTTTATAGTGTATCTACGTATCAATAAAATAACAACACTCTAAAGGAAACACTATAAACTAAACAAACACGCTTTAATAAAATATATTTTTAAACTGTAATTAAAACATGTATTACAAAAGTTTATCTTCGCAAACGCATGGGAGACAGTAAAAGTTGATTGTATTGCCAAGTTCATAAATATTAAACGCAATATTAATTTGTGGGCATAAACATTATTTAAGCAAAACAATAGTCTCAAATGTACTGTTTAGCTAGATTGTAATTCTGGTAGTGGTGTAGGCTATCTTGAATATGCATATTAGTGTAGTCAGTATTTCTTTGAGCCTATGTTAGAGGGTCTCGATATCAAAGACAATTTAATTACCGGATATGCTGATATGTCAGGAACGACCTAACGAGTATCTAATAGACAGTTTATAAATTCAGGCTATTGCTCTGGAAGATGCGGGCAATACGAGGGTTGGGTAAATGGCGGTCTGTCATGCAAGCATTCTTCTACGTGGATTATGACTAAGAGCACCTTTAAGAGGCAGACAGTATGGAGGGGTTTCGGATTTGTCCGGCTACTTCCTACCCATTAATACTAATGTAATGACATTTGTGTAGACTTAAAGATATTTTATCTTTTGATAATGTATATATTGTATAAACTAAGCAATTACAACAGACATTTTGGATGAAACTGTTTAGTCTAGACAGTTATTATGAAAAACTTATGTAGGTTAAAATCTAATGACAGCAATGGTGATAGAGACATCACTTGCTAAATAAAATAAACTTTACAGAAAATCTATGCGAAACGAAAAGTAATTTTACGGCAATGTAAATATACTTTTGATTTCTTTAAGTTCAAAAAATCATCCACAAAAGTAACTTATGTCATAACGAATTTAGACTGTACAATTAACAGAATTATGCATTCGACAGCATTCAACAGCATCAAATTAAGTTCAAAGAGCACTCGTTGTTCGTACTAAAGGAACAGAAAAATACTATATTAAGGTATAATTGTATTATGTATGCGAATAGTTTTTAGAGGGTACACTATAACGGTACAGCCACATCACCATATCCTAGTTGATAAATAATCGACAGTTAACGGAAAGATTGACATGCCTTTTGGTCATCTTGTTTTTAGTTAGGACCGCTGAATTGTAAAAACTTAAAACTTTAAAAGTGGAAGCTAACATGTTGACAAAAATCCTTTTAACAATATTGATCATCAAGCTGCAATACAATACAATAGATGATGTATGAACATCCTCCAATTAAGTCAACATGAATATTGATTAATTTTGTTTGTTCTTACAATGTCTAAACAATTAATTGTACAAACAATCGGTTACATGATATTTGTTACAAACATTGTTTTAGTGCGGTTGACTTTCTCACAAATAATTTGCAATGAAACCATCGTTTGCAAATGGCCTTACCCAAAAAGGCAGCAAGCTTATGAAATCAAGCTTGATAGAAATTGCATCGGCTAAAATGCATTTGTTTTTTACGCTTTACATATTAAGTACAAAAGCCCCACGACGTTGAGACATGACATATGAGTTGTTAATGCGTTATTTTGTGTTCACATAATACCTTTATCAAACAAATGAGATACCTTGTTCGATGGAAAAAAGAAAAGAAATATGACCCTAATAGATTCAAAGCTATGCAGATTCACGATGGAATATTTATTAAGGTAATTAGTAAATATTGAAATCAAATCAGTTATAGATTGTATTATAAATTTCATTGAATTAGCTTTATGGTCTAAAGAGCAAGTTACACGTTTTCGTCATAATGTTATATTTTATAAAATGCACTATGCTAAAACGGATATCAACATTAAAATAAAAAAAAATGCGAAAAATGAAAGATTCGCCATCCGTATCGATGCTATAACATCCAAAGGGAATAAAACAACAAGAAAATTAATAATAACGATAATAATAATAATAATAATAATAATAATAATAATAATAATAATAATAATAATAATAATATAATTATAATAATATAAATAATAATAATCATTCGAAGTAGTAGAAGTACAAAACAAGCAGTATTTTATTAATCATACAAATTGTAATGTTTCTTTTATCAGAATAACACACACACACACTCACCTTTTTCAAAGATTGCAATAAAAGTCATCACGAACAACATCGTCACATTTATTTCACTCGCTGGAACCGCCCGCATCGTAAGAGTGTGAAACTGTAGCCAATCCCAACAAACAAATGGCCTTTATGTTACAAGATAAATTTTAATGTATCCATGCAAAACGCATTAACTTTAATCAACGCTCGATTCTAGATGTGAGAATAGTTTCCAAGTTCGCTACACCTAAATGGATTATCATTACACCCTCATACTGTTTTTAGATTTTATTTGCTTCCTGTAAAATGAATTGTCAATATTTACTAGTACCTGTTCACTCTTCCTTTAATTTAAATGGGGGCATTTTAAGCCAGACATCGTTTCCGGTGTGTTACAAACATCAAAAACACATAAAGTGCGTTTGATTTTTAATCATTTGTCACACTCAAACACAGTCAATAACATATTCCACTTGTTTCACAATAAACTTAGATCGCCATTAGTAAGCATTATACTCGGTCCCCGTAATTAATCCATTGTTGCTCGGCCCGAATGAATCTCGCGGAGACAGTAACTAAAGGTATTGACTTGCGAGAGAACTCTGCTCACACTGTCTCCGTGCTATCACTGCTTTCCGTTTGCCTTGAATTACCCAATTCACTAGGTGTGGATCAATGTCGAAATCAATTTCTGTTATCATTATTGTAACTTTTGTTACTGAGGAATATGGGCTTGGGGAAAACAGGACGCGACGAAGACACTGGCTTGCCAGACAATGCTTGTGGTCGTGGACATCTTCTGAGGTTTACAATAGGCCAGAACTGATTTAATAATAAGCCAAAGTCAATTCTTATCGCATGTTCATAAGCAGACGGAAGGAATACCGTACCAATTACGGCATCCATACATCATTGTCGCTCTCGGCAAGGTTTTGACTGAGTGAAGCTTTTATAGATCTTCCGAACTTGCCTCAACTACAAGGGGAATTAGTACCTATGCAATCATTTCCCAAGAAAGTATATGTGCCTTAGTTATGTAACGAGACCTGACGGGGCTTAAAATGGATCATGGATTGATTAATTAGAATGATCTTTGAGAGGAGTAGAAACGTCTTAACTTTCACTTTATAAACTCGCGGTAATTGAACCGCCAACAAGGTATGTGTAGAGTACACACACTAAATGTTTTAAGTAAGGCTTTTGTCAGTTTAAGTACAACAACACTATTGTGTATTTATTAAATACGTATATATTTGAATATATGCTCTCTGAAATGTTCATCTTGCTCAAGATATTTTATGATGATAGGTTTATATTGTTATGTTGTTATCATAATTAAAACATAATATAAGTAGGGCAAAAAGTTCTGCAGCTCATGCAGACACATAACCTATCTTACGTTAACAACATATTGTATTTCACTAACAAAGATGTATTTAACTTGTTTTGAAATGCGATATTAATTATTTTTTCTATTCGTTCTTTTCATTCCTCTCTTCTTCTTCTTTTGCTTCTTCTTTTTCTTCACCATCACCATCACCATCATCATGATGATCTTCTTCTTCTTTTTCTTCTTCTTTACCGTCTTCTTTCTACGTTTTCTTACCTTTTTCTCTTTTTTATTCTTTAGTTTTATTTTCCCTTTTTGTTTACATTCGCTTTTATGACTGTTAGTGTCATTATAACATTTCAATTTTCTATAAAGCTACTACTTCCTCTTTATTACCTTATTTCATTTCATAACAATTGTCCAACTTTTGCAATTATGTTAAATTGTTTTATTTTCCTTTTTATTTCAGCCCGACGTGTGTATCGACTTTGTTTACTGTTAGGTTTCACATTCAACGCATTTGATTAATCAGACTTCAGATGAGCACAATTATAAAGACCCTTCTTCTATCTGCTTTTTTTTTGCCGCTGCAAAAACACCATTCAACCCTTTGCAGTTCCTTATTTCCGTGACAAATGTGCATTTATTGATGCGTTTCCATCGTATCATTAATATGACAAACAATAAATATTTTTTGGCTCTCCAATCACAGCTGCGATGATGGAGTGAGTACAAACTTAACGTCTGCCAGGAACTCATTCCGTTAATGCGCCGCTTGTTGCGCTTGATATTGAACAACATCGGATCATTGGGCACAATACATTTTTCCTGAGACTCGTCAAACGGTTTTGACAACCATTGATTTGATATCTTAAAGGAAGATCATAACTCCTGTCGGTTCAGCTATTTGCCAATTTCATGTAATCTAACCGTACAGTGGTTTACGGTTTGTAATAGGGACCTTTGGTGCCGAGCAATTTGTGCGACGCCGGCAGTATTGACTGTAATACGGGCGACAAGCAAGTTGTATTTTCATCCCATGTTTATGGTAGGCTGGTCACCAATAATGTTATTAGTCTTCCATGCCCAATAGTACATCATTGTTGTTCTAGTTAATGCTAGCTTGATTTTTATCCCGATAAAGTTATATTTATATACAAGATTTCTAGTTAAGCCAGGTTGTGTTTTGAATAAACTTTAAATGTTTGTGTTTACTAGTGGAAGTTTTGATTGTTGGTGAGAAAATTGTCGACTTTCATTTACACATTCCGTTGCATGAGATTATTTGAGCATACAACTCCTGAAACTGCAATAACCTTATAAGAGTGCTACATATAAATTAGAGCATTATTTTGAAGGTGGTATCCGACAGTTAAGCCTATTTTTTCTCTCATTAAATAATTAAGTCAAATTTGCCTGAATAAAAACAATCAAGAACAGTGCTGTCCATTGATGTCATAGAACACTCTGAACAATGACACAGGATTCCCCACAATGCAAACAGGTATTTTCTATTTGAGCCACGCTGAAGAGAAAGCTATTTTAAATTAAAAACGTGACACCTTACTTTTGAGGTCACATGATGTCGTCACCCGAATAATGCGCTCCTCTGACGTCGATATCTATTTTTATCTAAAATCATTATTGTGTGTTCTTTTAAATTTGAAAAGCATGAATGTTGAGAGTGTATTATCGCGACTTGTCTTTATCATAGTATAATTAATGTTCAGAACCGTTTTGACTTTGACTAAAGTTTGAGTTTATGCAGAAATTTTTCCCAGTTTCCCTAAAGCATTGGTAAGGTATTGTTACATATATAAGATATTGGCAGACTGTCAGATACAACCTCTCAACGATTAACTGTGTACTTTTCTACTGTTACTCCAAGACATTAATCATAAACATGCTAAATATAGTTATTTCTCATGAATATTCGGTAGTTCAAAACAAAGAACAGTATCCTAGTTCAATTGCATCATCTTTAAAAGTCCATTAAAATCGTAATAAATTTGATTTAATCAAATAACTGATTAATAAGCGGTGTATTCATTTTTCAGCATCACTGATGTTTGCTCTCCTGTAACATTCAACTTTATTGTAATTATCATGTTGTAAACATTGCAATTTGTCACAGCAGCATACGTGCATAAAAACATGTTTTAGAACATTCGAATGAAGTAGCAAACGTTGTGCAATTGTCGTAGATTATACACTCGCTTGCAAATGAATTTGAACAGTTATGTGTTTGTTATCACCATTGTGGTAGTTTTACAGCTTTCCAAACAAACAATTCATTAATGCTTGCTTAACCAGTCTACATACATTATTAATATGCACAGAAGGTTTGTTGTGGACTGGCATTCGCTGTGCAGCTACAGAAGTTACCGTGCTAATTAACTATACTTTTTCATTGTAATTAGTTTATTACTAGAATGTATTTGTAGAACAGCAAACAATGCATCATAAAAGACACTTGCTTAAATTAAGTTTTGAGGCATTGCAAGTACAGGCATGCCATTATACGTAAATGTGTGTAACGTATTACTATATTGTTGTGTGAATTGGTTCTTTGTTATATATTTTCATACAGATAGTAAAATGTGTCTGAAATGAAGTGGTTTATACACACGCACAAACGCACGTTCACATACGTGACCATATTTATTACCCTATGTAAATTTACATTTATGCGTACGTGTAAAAGCAAACAAACAAAAAATAGACTCTTATTTTAACTGTAGTAAATGATAGTACTTTTGAAAAAAAAAACGTGCAAACTTATTCTGATATGTCACCAAGAGTAATGGTGCATGCGAGGATAAAACAATGCACTTTAGGCTGCACAATGTTTCTGTTAACTGCACCAGGTTCGTATTGTCTGTGCAGCAGACATTTCTTTGCAGTAAATTTGGTAAATCATGAAGGCAATTAATTAACGAGTTACCAACAAACAAAATTAAACTTCGGAAACAAAAATCAGACAAGTAAAGATATTTGAGCAGTGAGGTAATATATAGGCTATACAATTGCAGAAAAGTGAAGGCATTTTTCAAGTCAATAAAATATCGCGCATCATATGCAGCAGTCATATGCTAAAACAAAAAAGTTAAGATAATACATGTAAATACAGAACTGTCCCAATTTGATAAGAGGCTTCATCGTACGCTTAAAGTCAAAGGAAACGCGCACTGGGCGCGTGTCTAACGAGCTTTGAAATTAAATCGCGGTGAATTGATCCTCTGGTGACCTTTTGGTTCAAATCACAGCATGCACGTGCAGAACGGTTAAGGTATTCGCACTAAGGATATGAACGCCATTTTGTCTTAAGCATCGGGGCATTAGAGCAGAGAAAAAAATCAAGAAGTGATTTGGAGAAAAGCAATGGTGTGATGTCGTCCTAACATGACGTTAAATGACACATGCGTCGATATCGGCATGCTTAAATTTGAAACTAACGTAAATGATGTTGCATACATGTAGGAGTTTAACGTTCGGGAGCCGACTATTAATCGTCTCCAGGCTAGAGAGCAAACACCGTACACGCCAAATCTCTTGCTGGAAAACGTACAAAAACAATGCTACGTTAAGACCGATTTATCGTGACGTCATCCGACCGTACTCGTTTAATGCCGGAGTCTGAATTAGCAGTTTTGGTTAAGCAATGCCACGGAAACTCGGCTATCCACAAGAACTGTGAAAAATCGGCTGAAAGAAGTTGGCCTACATGCTCTGCGACCATACATTGGAGTGCCATTAATAAGACGCCAAAGTGCAGATCGTGTATACTGAGCCCGACAACACTTAAACTGGACACGACAACAGTCTAGATTTGTCTTCACCAACGAGACACGCTTTAATGTCCAAATGTCAGATGAAAGACTACGTGTATGGAGGCGCATAAGAGACCGCTTTAATGCCGACAACGTCATCGAACGTGATCGTTTCGGTAGATGCAGCGTAATGATTTAGGGAGGCAATGCCTATTCTGGCCTTACTGAACAAGTTACCTTGAACGGGAACCTTATAGCAACAAGATATCCTCAGACCCCACACTGCTAGCTAACGCTGGAGTTTCTGGAATAGAACGGTATTGACGTGTTAGACAAGACATTCATACCGCTCGACTAATTGCCCTTCGAACGCCTCTGGTCACCATAGTCACGTCACTTACGTCATGGAACTCGACCAGACATCAAAAATGGCAAACATTGTGCGTCTTTTAGAAAAATAATAAACAGCATGGGAAGGCGATGTTTGACTGTTTCAGAGAATGACGATAGGCACAAAAGATATTGAACAGTTCCAGATTTTTAAAATAAGAATAAATGACAAAAGCCATCCTTTCGTGAGACGTCACAGGCAACGGTGATGAACCAGGTTATTTTCAGGATTTGTTCTTATGTACATATGTCAGTAAAGTGTAGGAAACGTTAAATATTTATTTTTTCCACTCTTTTATTCAAGATAAAGTCTACTCTGAAAATTACTGACCAAACATTTTGTTTTCTGTTTACATGTATATAAAATAATAATCTGGATAAATAATTATGTATAAAAACATATATTGTTATATCGCTCCTTATTATTATTAAATACTGATTACCCGTTCAAATGTTATTATACTGCAAATATCAATTCAAACCCTAACTTATGATTAAATAGTACAGTTTCACAGTTCAATAAACAGGTAAATAGGAATCATAAAAGCCTAACTCAGTGTAAAATGTCAATTAGAGCCTCGATTGATATAAATAAAATTAACCAATTTACAACATTACAATTATCATGGAGAAAATAAAATAAACAAAATGTCAACACACATTTCCACAACAGACCACGTTGTATTACGAATACATTAGCATTAACCTAAGAGCGCACATTAGAGTAAGGAAAAATTCGTTTTTGAAATATGAATTTTTGTAGTGTTTGGTCAAGGATGCTCAAAATATTTCCAAAAAAAATGAACGCGTGCGTAAAATACTCACAGGCAAAATAGGTCAGAGACAGCTGGTTGCTGCAGTATCTTGTCATTCCGTCGACAGTATAAATAATTAATGAACCACTGAGCAACAATACCTTACCACTGTCAGGAAACGGTTTTCGGTATTAGAACATGTTTTATCAAGAACGTGATGCGGCGAGTATGTGGCCGATTTTAACCAACAGGAAAACAATTACTTTGGACATGTCTCACGAGACGTTCAAAATGTCTCGCTAAATTAGTGAAGAAATAAATACGCAGGAAATTTTAGGAAAGTAGCAGATACGTTCAGAAAATGATCTTTTGTTTAACTATTGTTTAGTATGTGTTATATTTGCATTTACACAAGCTGAAGGCGGGTTTGCCTCGTGTGCATGTCAAAATTAATCAACCTTAAAGTTGTTGCCTTTAACTAAATTTGTATCAATATTTTTACATGTGACAATGTTAAACCTTTTGAACGGGAAACTTCAAAATGTGGTAATTAAAAGTATGATAACAGTTGATTCGTTATATAACTTAATGGGCATAAACTAGCTTCAACCGAGATACTTTATATATTAGTTGCTGTTCGATGATACACAAATAGGTGTAAGAGCATTACAAGAACCCATTTAATTAGCTTAGCAAGATTACTTTTCTGGCAAACAATTCTGAAGTAAGCATTTGACTTTTTCTACATGTACATTTTAAAAACTGTCCTGTTATTAACGGGAGAACTTTACTTGAGATCTGTTTATTTATCCTAGGTTTAAGATGTATTCCCATGACAGCAAATTTGTATTTCGCAAAGTAACAACATCATAAATGACGTTCCTGTTTTGTATCTTTCCTTTACGTTAAGTCTGTATTTTTATATAATTAATCAGTCTTAACGTTTCTTAGCAATGCATGTAAACATTTACATAACAGTTGGGTAGTGAGAGTCAGTTTAAAAGAATATCTGCTGGTGTTATATAAATCATTGTAAAAAATCCTGATTCTTTCAAGGGACGTACATTCTTCAAACGGTTAAACTCGATCACCATCGAATCGTGTTTTGTAATGGGAAATGAAATGAAACATGCATAACACTTTGCTTAAGGGGGTTGGGAGCGCCTTGTTATATATACTACCATTGTGAAAGGTGTCTTAGTTGATGTTAAATTCGTTACTGTATGTCACACAACTATTTCAATTATTGTGTTACAACATATTCGGGGAATTGAAAAGGAATCGTCGACGGACATTTAAGTTTAGTAATACAAACTTAACTTAAATCATACTAAATAAAGTGTTTTATGTTATTTTTGACGTAAGTCTAGCCTCCAAATTCGTAAATAAAAAGCACCTTGCTTATTCTGTCAATCTTAATTATGATATGGTTAAATAAAAATGGGTTGGCACTATCGAATTCAAAATATATTATTCTTCACATTTGCGCTAACGTTTCATGCTTATTTTTAAAACATAAAAAGCTAAATAATGTTTGTTGTTTTTATTTCCGAATGACTTTTAAAGAGTATAATTATTTAAATAAAATGCCAGCGTACGCGATTAACACTTTGCAATGAAATCGTTCAACGAGAGAATGAACTCATAATACAAGCTGAAATTCTCCTTTCTGTTTCCTTTCTGGTGAGGTCGATTTTTATTTAAAGTATGACAGTAATTAACAAACCCGCAAGTAAATCAGTTGTGAGCCAGTTAAGCACTAGTTGCCCATGGCATTCGGAAATAACTCTTGATGTTTTTGGTGTTGTTATCTTTTTTCGAAGTCTAATTAGACAACGTAAGTGAAAGTAAAGGCATGTGTAGAGCACTGGAACAATTGTCAATTCAAATTTTCGAAGGAAAAATACACCACGTCAGCGCAGTTGCTTTAACAGCCGCTGAATACAGTTCATTTACCAAGAAATATACAGTTTTGCTTTTTTAATGTTTTAATGAGTCTACCAATTCCTATAGTCTTCAATCCCGTTCCAAAGCGGTAACTGTCGGGTTTGCACTTTTCCTTAAATAACTCAACACAAATTTGTTCTTACTTTTCGCTTGGCTTACATGTGAAATACCTTTGTTCTGTGCCTTTTCGGAGTTTGGTATATGTTGCAATGCTCATAGGACTTTGTCAAATATTCTTATTAATCCTTGGAATCTGTATACACTAGTCCTTTACCATTTCAACTACAAAATGTCTTCATAGAGCGACAATATTTTCCACCAATAATAAGAATGTATGACAAAGTCCTATGAGCATTGCAAAATAAACCAACATTTGGAAAGAATATATATGACAAAGTCCTATGAGCATTGCAACAGGTACAAAAATTTGAAAAGGCACATGACAAAGGTATTCACATGCAAGCCAAATGTTAATGTAAGAACACATCTGTAATGAGTCATTTAACAAAAAGAGGAAACCCGACAGTTACCGCCTTGGATCAGCCAGTCGGCAAGATGGACCAACGGGATACAGGACAAGAGTATCAACATGCAAGCCAAATGTAAAAGTAATAAAAGAGGTGTACTGACTCATTTAACAAAAAAGGAAACTTATCACCCATAGTTACCCATCAGTTACCGCCTTCAATGAACTAAACATGATAGTTTCTGTGTCTAAAAATAAAAAACACTATTTTAAATAGATGAATTGAATTATTCTCACTGCAAAACTATATATTGATCTTACAAAAATGGTATGTATTAAATGATTTTAAGTAAAGAATTTCAGGATATACTGACTTCAACAATTCCACTATCTATGATTAGTTGTCTCTATGATAAAACATACGCATATATCAATTCTTAAGTGTGTCTTCGTATTTGTTTGAATCTAAATTATGCACATTTAATATTATATAATTGTGAAATGAAACCAAGTTTGAACAAATAAATATTTCATCTTTTTATGAACTATGCAATCACACATTTTTAATGATTAGTTTTAAATAAAATAAATTTGATACATAGAAAGGCACATAACACAAATATATCTGCTGCAATCGATTGCAAACATACAAGATGCCAACAATGTAAACATGACATATATTTATGAATTTATTTATATGTATGAGTATAAATTCGTTGACATAACATGAACGATTGGTTGACACGAATATATAAAATTGGCTCAATCATTACATTGTATACTATGTCAGTACCAAATAATGGCTTAATCAGTGGAGGAACGAACCTAATTAGACTAGTAAAAGGATAATACTTATTTACAGATGTCAGCCATTTGCGCCATTCTTAAGCTAATGAGCTACTGTTTTAATGCATCGTGGAAAAACTATTACTATAAAGATAACGGATAAAATCTCTTTCATACTTTCAATTCTGAACAGTATTACACAAATACCATTTTATATATTGATTGCGAAAACGTAAGCGCTTCGGTTTGAGATAAACTGGGCCAGGGTATTGTCCATTTGCTGAAGTTTAATATAAGGGTAGTTCCATATGTCCGCCCTTGGTCGTTTGGAGAGTGTTATTACACACAGTGCATGCAACACTATATCAGTGCCACATTGACACCGAATAAACCACCATGTATAAAGAACTCAATTACAAATTTAAACAAAGGATACAAGGTGATGGTGCTGTGAACCTGCGATTAGCCTTTAAGACTGACTCCTTGTCTAGCTGGCAAAAGGTCGGAATAGAATATTGAATTTGGCGTTATATAAAAGGATTGTGGTGTAAGAATAAATTGAAAAAAGAACAGGCTAAAGGACTTTAAGCAGTAGAAATCAATGGTCGGGCATGCGGAGAACTTAATTTTACTTTAATTGAATGAAATACACCTTCACACACAATGTCTTATTACATTAAGTAGACTGTTTAATTTTGAAAAACGTTAGTTTAGTTTCAATGCGAACATATTGATACACACACGCCCAGGCACACACACGAAGACCCACGCACACTCACCCTCACACACAAACACACACAAACACACACACCGCACGCGCGTGCAATTGTTGGTATCAGTCTTCCACATGAACATAAGCGAGTCTTCGTTCTTTATGGAATTCATTGTTTGCTAAACAAACTTATCTACTGTCAGTCTTGCAAGTTATCGCAATTGTCATTAGTATACTTTTGCGCGTGAAAGACGCGTCTGTTTCTTGAAATATAGTGTTTTTGTCCGATAAGTGAAGACAGTGTCGCCCTAACAAGCTTATTATCTTCCAATGCAATTTGTTTGAAACATCAACGTCTAGTTACAACAACATAGATCGATAGCTTTCAAGTAACGTCAAGTAGGTGTTATTTTTGTGCTTTGCATGTATGTATAAGATACATGTTTACATTGAGAGGAAGTGATCTATGTTTTATGAGAAAACTGACAGAAATCTTTCAATCTCATTAATACAAAAAGATCAACTCTATTGAACAATTGCAATACGATATATACACAAGCAATTATGAGTGTATTTGTCAATGCACGCAAATAACACAATGTTAATGATAAAGCGCACTTTGCCTATTTGTGTTTAGAAATTAGTCAGGTCTGATCACGTCAGACTTACAAAGAACTGAAATATTATTTTTGTTAGTGTTAATTATAATCAGTGTCAAAACACAAGGACTATGCAGCTGTTTATAAAAGTAGTCTCATTTGTTTCAGTCGTGTCTACCGTTACAAAAAAAGCTTATCATGTCTATGGTCGGGATGGCGCCGAGGTCAACGAAGACGAATGATGAGGGTCGATTTTACTGTTTATATATACTAAGTTTGAAATCTTGAAAATGTTTACCATTATGTCCCTGCTATACAGGGTTCTGCCTTGCACTGATAAACTACTTTCAGAACAACCTATGGTATTTTAGTGATATGCACATGCTAACAATGTGAAAGGTGAACTTCATTCCCCCACAACTTGTCCGTAGCAATAATTACATATAAGATTATTTATTCCTCGTGCAAATGTGTCTGTGGTAGAATGAAAACGTAATGAATGAAAGGTAATTGAGTGTAGAAGAAAACAGCTGATGGTGTGTATGGCACAGTGGGCTGACAAAATGGTGATTGACATTAAGTTAAACAATTATTTTATTAATTTAGTTTGTTATAAGCAACTGTAGTCACTCGTCAAAATCTTACCATAGGCTATTTTGAAATATGTATAAACACATTCCATGTGTAATTATGCATTATAAAACTAAGTTTCGCAGTCGCATTTGGTATTCCAATTCACTTTACTCTCATTATCCTCGGAATATGCCTACTTTAATTCTTACTTTGTCTCATGTCTGTTCGCTGTTCGTCATTAATAAGGAACGTTTCTTATATGTTTATTTATTTACTGTTTTAAATATATAAACGTAAACAATAAAATTAGCTCAGAAGATGATGTTTTATGTTACCAAACTCCGCTATTTTAGTTTGTTATTTCTTTTAACATTACAATATAATCTCAATCACTTTTACAGTTTAATTTGTGTTGCGAATCATTCAGCCTTGAACCACAGAAACTCTACTTTCGTCTTATTAAATATATATAACTGTCATGCAGTTTCTGTCATGAAATACCGGAACAATTATTTTTACCAGACTAATTCTTTGATGCAAACTAATCAAACACCATTATCTGACACCAAACGCTAGCAGTCAATGTCTTTAGAAACAAGAATCACTTGACGATACAAGGAAATTGAAGGTTTATGACACATATTTTATTTCAACCTTTTGGGGTAAAAGAGACAAACATAACAGTAGAAGAAAACCTTATCATTTCACTCTGACCAATAGTAATATGATAGGGTTGTCATATTAACTCTAGGTTCTAAGGTCGGTTACAAATGAAAAAAGACGAAAGTAGTAAGAAATAAAACAATGCGTCGGTTTCAGTGTATGATCTGTTTGTATTTCACCCGTGGTCATGGAACAATAATATTTTCATGTGTGGCTGCGGACCACTTATGAAAGTAAACGCTTGAAATATATCCTATATAATTTAATGTATTTTTTTTCGAAAACATAAGACGAAACCGAATGCTTTGACTGCAGTTTATCTCATATTTTTTTTTCAATTGTATTAACTATTGTCTGAACAAAGTCCAGCCCCTGTCACTATTTTAGCTGTACACGATTTATAATAAGGAAAAAGGGTTGTATTCAAAGCTATATCAGCTTGTGATCATTCTTACTGTATTTTTTTATAAATATTCATAGTAATAAGTGAAGAAGCGTTGTGTTTGCATATGTTTACATCTATAACATAGCTATTATATGCATGATATTAGCTGTCGATTATAGCGAGGATACAGTTATGCAAAAATATTTAGCCCCACCTTAAATATACAGTTTATATACACAACGGAACTTTTAGATCATTACCTTTGGAACATCTATATTTAATCTTAGACCGAAACAAACAAAAATATTGAAAGCAGTGGCCTTTGATCTAGTTGACCTTTTTAAGTCAACTTGTAACTATCTATACTTTATACTTTAACAAATATTTGTTGTATAACAAAAGCCAATTATTCAAAACAAAGGATAGAAACTTCGATTTCAATGTTTGCTAGAACGTTCAAACATAGCAATTTGGTGGCTCATTGAGCATTAACAACTCACAGTTCACACAGCTTGTGTCTCATTTTGACGGGATATTTTTATTTACACTGTCATTTTGCCGACTGACCGTTCCAATGCGGTAACTGCTGGTTGTTCTTTTTTGTTTTATCTGTGTTTTTGTTACATTAATGACCCTGTTTGCCTTTGTCAAGAGGTAGTTTAGATTTAAATACCTCGGCTTATTTTGAGAAGACCTTTTCTTTTTTACCTTTTTAACATTATTGAAGTTTACTCTTTTTTAATTATGTAGCTATAATGTAGCAACCATGTTTTTTAAGCTTTGTCATGTCCCACAGCGTACTTGTATACAAAATATTCTAAACATTGACATAACCAGTCTTTATACACCCTTATAAATGAATTTGAACAGTGTTGTGTTTGTTGACCATATTGATATTTTTACAACTTTCACAGCAACAATTCATTAATGCTAAATCATTCTGCATAAATTTTTATATGTAGGGACGGTTTCTTGCGGGCAATGACTGTGCAGCTAAAGCTGTTGTCGTGTCTAATTAACTAAACGTTCACCATTGTAATATATTGGCAGGGCGTATTTCTTGATACATGAGCATACAATGTATCATGATATTACTTCACTAACTTCGAGCTTTGGCATTGCATTACTTTATTGTGACAACTGTTAACAGAAACGGTCGAGCAAAAAAAGACAGCTCATTAGATGTGAATTAATTCATATTTATATATTTTCAAACTGGTAGTAATTTGTTTCTGAATTGAATTATTTCACATACACGCGCGCGCGACCGCGCGCACGGATCCTTGCGCACGCACAAACGTTGAGTTGATGAATCACTGTATGAAAATTTATATTTTCTTCTTTCGTACTTGTATAAACCTAATATAACATATTTCCCTGAGATATAAGTAACTGTGGCATTGAAACAATAGGTTGCAGAGTGTTTCTGTTAACTGCATTATGGTCTTAGTGTCTCTTCACATAAGGCAATGATACAAAATCGGTCCAAGACTACCAGGCCAGCATAAGATAAAATAAGGTACTGGAGCAATAAAACAATGTTAAATAAATATGTTAAATAAAATTGCTAAGAAGTAAAGAAACTTTCATATCAACAAAAAGATCATGCATCGCAACGCGGCCATTATTTATAATATAAATAATAGAAATACATGCTATTTTCTCTTCCTTTATTAACTTACAATAAATAAAAGTCATCAATGAATAACAAAATATCTACTTTAACACGTAAATAAGTATTCAACAGTCATATTATCACTCTCCAATAAGCATGCAATACCCTGTCACAATGGTAAACAAGAATAAGATACAACCATGAATTAAACATAGTTGCCCAGTTTATGACTAAAACGAACATTTTTCTTTATCTGAGTTAAAAAACAAATCGCAATTGACATTAATTTAAAAAAATCCCCTTATCAACTGTAAGATTTCATTCATGTCGTGCTAAATGAATAACTTTACCAAAGCAAATGAATGCGTCCATGAAATACTCAAATTAGGTCAAAGTCGGCTGGTTACTGCGTTTGCAAGTCGACTATGCCGATAGGATAAATAATTAACGAACCGATGAGCAACTACATCTCACTACTGTTAGGAAAGTGTTTTCATTATTAGAACATGTTCTTATCAAGAGTGTTGCGGCGAGTCTGTGACCAATACGCCAGTATCAACTAACAAAAATGCTATGTATATGTCCCGCGAGAATCTCAAAATGTCTTCTTTAATCAGTGAATGAATAAATAAAAACATAAAAAAAAAATAAAAGGTAAGTTCTGAAACCGAATTCTGCTGTTTTTCAATTGTTATCTATAGTACGTGTGATCTTTGCATTTACATTTATGGAAGTTTACGTTTTGTGGTATACGTTTCAATATTTATCAATCTTTACGATATCACTTTAACCTAACAATGTTTCTGAATATATTCAGTGGGCTAATTAAAATAATATTTACAGAGTACATAGTACATACGAATTTCCCGCAAACAGCAAAATAATGTGTTAAATTTAATTTCTAAAACGGAATCTTTTAAAACATTATCAGAGTGTAAATTTTATGGCGACAAAAGTTATTTCTGCACAATATTTGTTCGAATTTAAACCGGTATCAACAGAGATCTTTAATATATATATCATTCTGAAGTTGTCCTTCTGTCGTGTGAAATAAAAAAACTCATGTGCAAGACGAGTTTAATTAGCATGGGGCTTTTCTTTGGGAACATTTCTGCGGTGAGCATTTGATCTGTTCTACATGCAACATTTTAAATACAACTTTGTTAGTCCCATGAGAGAAAAATAAAGGAGATTTATTTTTTCATCTGTCGCTTGCTAGGGAAAAATGGCGGTCCCATGACACATTTGATTTAAAATACAAAACAATTAATGGCTTGTGTGTTTTGTACCTTCGAATTTAAGTTTCTGTTAATTTTCTCTTAAGGTCAGTCTTCAATTAAACAACTTATAAAAGATAGGTGTAAAACAAGTTTCTTTGATTAGAATAAACGCTCCTGACTATTCATGATAACAAAGTATAACAAAATCCTATGAATACTGCAACAGATACTAAAGTTTGAAAAGACACTGTTAGTTGTTCAAGGTACAACAAAGTTGTGAGACACAATACAAACTAGTGCCAACGCAACAGCTACCGCCTTGGAACGGTCTGTCGGCAAATGGGCCCAGTGGGATGTTTAAAACGGTTTTACAGTGCTGTAACTTGGCACTTCCTGGTGGATTTCTCGGATGCAAACAGTGAACAGAAAACATATCATTTTGATTCAAAACTGGCCATTTAATTCCATAATTATAAAATGTCCACATTGTATTTGGATGAGGATGTATTATTTTTATTAGCAAAACACATGAAATATTTATTGTAAAAAATAAATATTTGAATAAAAGACAAAATGTCTAAAGAAGAAGTGTTAATGGTCGTAGTGTCCTCTTACAAGTCTAGTTAATAAAGAATTATTTTTTTTCCTCGAAAGTCTCATTTACATGATATGCCTAGACAACGGATAATGATCGTGTCGTATTATTGTTGAGTGTTCATCTGTGAACATAGATATTTTACCGGCTGGTGTTATATTCACCTGTGTTAAAAGACGTGATTCTTTCAACAGACTTAAGTTCTTTCAAAGCGTCGACCTTCTAGGAGCCATGTTTGAGGGTGGAAGCTTAAAATAACACATGTGTTACATGATGCTTAAAATGGTTAGATGTACCTTGTTTTAAACATACTATCACTCTTAAAGTTACCTCACTTGATCTTAATAACGTTTAAGTATGTTTAATCCATTCTACTTGTCCTTCTAATTTGGCATTCGTGAAATTGAAAAGGCCTGTCGACTGTCATTAGAGTTTTATACCACACAGTTAAATTATACGTATTGTTGTAAATATCTCAATTTCTATTTGCACATAAGTCTAGCTAACTATTTCGGGAAAGAATTTGTTGCCTGTTTTAATGTCAATTCTACTCAATTCTTACTTTAGATATGGATACGTAACCATGGGTTTAAAGTGTAAATATTCAATATGTTAATATCTTGTGGACATTATTTTCCATTTAAGTTATTCCTTTTTCTAACGACGTCATACCTTATCTAAGAAAACGACGGCGCTTGGACTCATTTATTTGTTTTTACTCAATTATATCGGTTTTCTTTCCATTGCTGGTATTTGAGAAATCCCTTTGAAAGTTTGAGGTTAGAGCTCTTTACAACCGTTTTATGCACTTCCAGTCCATCTCTTTTGACCATTCCAAGGCGGTAACTATTGTGTTTGCTCTCTTTGTTAAATGACGCATCAGAACATTTGTTCTTTCACAATTTTGCATGCATGTGTATTCATTTGTCCTATGCCTTTTCAAATGTTGTTATATGTTGCAATGTTCATAAGATCTGGTCATATTTCTTTATTGAGAAATCACTAAAGCAGTAGATAGACATGAAAGTATCAACAAACTGCTAACTGATGGTAGGGATTCTTAAAATACGTTCGTGTTTATTTTGCCGGTAAACAATGAATTACCTTACAAATGAAAAAAAGGGCAATACCAAATAGTTTAATTTCGAGAGTGTTATAATGAGAATGATTATTTATAAAATCTGCCAACAGACGGTGATTAACACTTTCTATGCAATAAAATTGTAAAATGAGAAAATGAACTTAGCTGACACTCTTCTTTATAATTCTTTTTGGAAACCTTAGTTTGTGTTTTGGCATGACAGTAATCAACAAACCCGCACATAAATCAAGTGTGTGCAAATTAAACACTAGTTACCAATGACTTTCAGAAATAACTCTAATGTGTTTTTAAAGTGTAATTAAAGAACGTAGGTGAAAATGAATGCACATGGTGTGCACTGGAACGATTGTCGAGTGTCAAAGAGAAAATATTACATAACGTCATTGCAGATCCTGCAACAAACAGTGAATGCAATTTCTTTGCCAATAGGACAACAATGTATTTTCATTTTTTTCTCGTTTTTTTACTTTGTCAATTGCGACGTTTTCCAGGTCTTTTAGTCTTAATCCTTGGAGTCTGTCTACACTACACGTTTACTATTTTTTTCTTATTAAAGGTTTTCTTAGAGTGACAACAATCTCCACTATCTTTTAAATAACGTAACATAATATTTTAATAACTTCACAAATAATGTTAGGTGTGTATCTGTATCATTTAGCAGTTTCACTGTCTTCATCTTAGCTGATTCTACATAATTAAAACCATAAGTGTGTAATTAAATCAAAACAAACCGTTGCTGAAATCCGTCTATGCTGCAAGACAATATAACTGTCTTCAGTTTTGCTAATTATCTGACCAATTGTCATGCTTGCAAGTTTTCCCAACTTTTATTCGTATACGTCTGCGCCTCAAAGATGCGTAACTTTTTATTGATATATTGTTTTTCGTCCAATAAGCGAAGACAGTGTCGCTTTAACGAGCTTGTTATCTTCAATTGCAATTTGTTTGAAAGAACAACGTCTAGTGAAAACAACATAGATCGATAGTTCTCAAGTAACCTATGGTAGGATCTATTTCTGAAATGACCGTATAAGTAAAAATATTTGTACCTTTTGAAATGTTATTATCTCTGTCTGATAAGAAATCAGTCAGAAAGGTTTCATAAAAACAAAACGGTCAATTCATTTGAGCAATTTAGAAATTTAAAAATGTTAATCAGTAAAGTCCTGATTCAGATGGTCTTCCTTGCACTGATGATTAAGTATCAAAACGAAAAGCCTGGGTATTTAGTGTTTGGGCATTCTGATGATGTGAAAGTTTTCTTTATCAATGCGTCCATATAAAAGTGTTTTACTTATAGCAAATATTCATGGAAATGTGTCTGCCTTGTCCAGTGTTTGTTCAGATGTTGGTATGTGTTGTAATATGCAATCAGAGGACTTTATTTTATTTCCTAATTCATGCTTTCAACAATGCTATCTGTGCAGTATGGCGGTCGTAGTATCTCTTCCCCGTGTATGTAGTCTATGTTGTCATTTCTTTTATTCTATAAATAGGTAAATAAGAAAAGGTCCTATCATAATTTTCACAGATATTTAAATTTTATCTACCAGTAGACAAAGGCAAACAAGGTAAATGCAAATGTAACAAAACACAGAGACGAGACATAAAACACATAAAGAAAAACCATCAGTTACCGCCTTGGAACGGTCAATCGGCAAAAGGGCCAACTAGGGTGCTTAAACCTGGTTTTGTGGAGCGCTCCAACCTCGCACTTCCTGAAGGTTTTTCTGGCAAACAAACAGTGTAAATAACAACATCCCGTCAAAGTGAAACAACTAACAGTAAGTACCTGCATCGGGAGTTAAAACAGATACAATGAACTTATATACATACATAATTACTAGTAATAAACTATACACATATGTACAGTATGTACAGTAGATAAAAGCCTCGGCAACGTAAAAACAAAAACCCCAAACGAGAGATCAGTTTGAAATAAAACAGCCCAAGCGCTAATACATTATAATAACAAATAAAACATTCCAAGCGCTGATATATAACAAGATCAGTTTAAATATGGCATATAATGCTATAAAATCATGTTCCAAAAGTGTCAAAAGTGAAATGTAAAAAAGACGAAAGAAAACATCGAAATTTAGAAAACAACCTACTAACAAAATAAAACGTAGTATTGTTAAGAGCTAATAAGTTAAAAAAAACAGTTCATGAAAAGCCGAGGATTTATCCGCAGTTGGCATATTATATGTAAGAAAGGTACTAAAAATCCCGATGATATACCTACTGTGCAATATCACGTAAATGGTATGGAGACTGCTCAAGTTGTCTCACCTATATAGGGCACGACTGGAGAGATGGAGAGACAAGAATTCTAACAGTAACTGTCCAATTAAGGCTTTAAGTCACTGTTTTCATATAGTCTCAACGACCTGTCCTGTCAATGCAATGCAAGTTCTTGACTGTAAAAGGGTCAATTGCAAGCAATGCAGTACAACGAAGGGTTCCCGGGTTGTTACCGTCTGCAATACATTTTCTGATAAGTTTTGTAAAGTGGTCAGAAAAGTTATTGAGACCCTTTATTTTTTTTAAGATTTCCATAAAATGCAGGATGGCTTATGCCATTCTGCATCAGTGTTTTCATACTACTATTATATTTAAAAGCAATAAAACCACCGCGGTGAAAGAATTTTGAAAACGCCTTTCTTAATTTATGAAAACGAAATTAAATTAAATTTATAAAAACAAATCTGCAAACAATGGTGCACAGTTGGTTCCCATAGGAATACCAATTACTAGTCAATATAAAGTGTCACCACATTTTATATAAATATTGTCTAATAGGAAACATAGAGCTTCACAAACATCCGTGCAAGTCCCATAGAAAACTTTAGAATAATAATAATAATAAAGATCGTTATGTGTGCCTTCCTCAGTTCCATCTACACATGAACAGGATGTTACAAACAATAACACTTCTACTCTGGTCATTTTTTCGTTGATTCAAAAAGTGTTGACTATCAACAATTTTGTGTAGTTTTTCTAATGCAAATGATACTTCTCCCCTCTTTTAGATCCCACGTTGACATTGTTTCTTTCAATTACGTCGCTAAGGATTTCATAAGTTATCTAAAAAATCTTCAGCGCGGTTAGACCTCTCTAAAACCGGTTGAAGCACCCCATTCGGTCCTTTATGCATACTGACCGTTCCAAGGCAGTAACTGTTGTGTTTGCACCTCTGTTTAATGTCTCGTACAGATTTAATCTTAATTTTACTGGCTTGCTTGTGAATACCATTGTCATTCGCCTTTCTAAGTTTTCGTATATGTGTCAATGACCGTGGACTTTGTCATATTTCCGTATCCATAATTTCATCAAACGTTACCTATGCAGTGTGGCGGTCGTAAGAAAGCTCCCCGTGCTTTTAAATTTATGGTGTCATTTATCCTTTAACGTTTGTTTACGTTTATTTTCCTTTGATGGACATTGGACTTTGAGTCCCCTGTTCCATCTACACAAGAACAGGATGTTAGAATCATTTACACTTCTTTTCTGGTCATTTTTTCCTCGTTTAAAATTAACTTGTTTTGTTTAGTTCTGCACATGGAAATAGCACTTTCCTCTATTCAATGTACCATCTGGACACTATTTTTGAGTTACTTTACTAACGACGTTATAACATATCAAAGTAAATGTCAAGGCACTTGGATATTTTGATACACATAGATTTTTTCCATTGATTTCTTTGTGAACCCCCTAAGGAAGTGCGAGGTTAGAGCTCTGTAAACCTCCTTTAAGCACCCCTGTCGGTGCCTGTTATCGACCGTTCCGAGTTGATAACTGTTGGGTTTGCTCTTTTCGTTTAATGACACATCACATATTTGTTCATTTACATTTTATTTCTGTTTCAAACAAAGCTCAATGGAAGATAATAAGTTTGTTAGGGCGACATTGTCTTCATTTATCGGCCAAAAAACATATATCAATAAACAGACGCGCCTTTACGCGTAGAAGCTTACCAATGACAACTTGCATTTGAATATCTAAATATACAAACGTTTCAACTTCGAAGTCAGTTAAATTTGAGAAATATGTGGAGCTGATAAATAAAGAAGTAATAAATAGAAGAATATCCTTTCTTAGTGATACTGAGAGAAACTGACGTGGAACAATGTAATCTGTACAAAGTTATTCAGAAGAAGTACATGATCCGATTGTAATCTTAAAATTGCTTTATAACGTATCGACACCATAACATTTTAACATTGGTCATTTTAGCACTTGTATAAACATTATATTGATCGCAATGCAATGAAAATTATCTAGAAAAAATCACGTACAAAGTTTTTGTGTCGCAGGCAATAGAGCATTAAACTACGATAGGAATACCATTAGAATACCATTTAAGAGGTGCTAGGTTCAAGTCACTCTACAATAGGAAAATAAGAAAAGGTCCTTTGAGAATTAACACAAATATTTGAAATATTATCAGATAAATACATACATAGTTAATACGTGACAGAAACATATTAGAAAGATTAGACATTTCGCAAAAAGGAAAACAACTGTTACCGTATTGGAACGGTCAGTCGACAAAAGGACTGACTTAGGTGCTTAAATCTTGTTTGTTGAGCGACTCAAGCTTGCACTTCCTGAAGGTTTTCTAAAAAAATCAGTGCAAATACCCCCCATCATTGTGAAACAACTTACTGCAAGCACTTACACCGGAAGTTAATAATTGGTTAAAGTACTAAAATATTATATATAAACGAAATAGCACTAATTATAATCTACTGTCAACATATGTACAGTATGTAAGGATATGAAAGGCTCGGCAACAAAACAGTTAAGACATTCTTCAACGGGTGTTACCATATCATGCGGTTATGCCAAAACCATATCTCAAAAACATTATAGTAAAACTCAAGAATATATTTAACATCCATAACTTAACTGTACAATTATTATTTTGTATCTATACCGATAGTTCCTTAATATTTATGTCATGTTTTATGTAGAAACAGTTTCTTAAGCAATAAGACTTTAAACATGGAAGGATTTTACAAAACGTTATATAATATGTACCTTTAACCAAATGAAACCGACAAACAAATAAGTATCTTAGCGATAAATTTTCATGGTGGCTCAAAGGACGTTTAAACATTAAACGATCTTACACTCCTTTACCGACGAAATAACAGAATGCACAAAATGCAATTATCGTAAACAGGTTTTATTTTGGGACACGTTTGCTTGATTTTCGCATGCCATTAATCACCAAACCAGCAGCAAATTCGATTGTGTGTCATTAAGCACTAGTTGCTCAGGGCTTGCAGTTATCATACCTGAAATTCGTTCAAAGCATGATTCGTCGAAAAAAGTAAAACGCCGCAAGAGGCGCAAAGGGACAATTATCAATTTAGACGTTCTAGGACAGCTGCGCAAAAAACGTCAACGCAGTTGTGCTCGCAGCCTTTCACTGCACTTCCTCGAAATCAAAACGGTTTTCATATTCTTCATTTATTTCTATTAGTTTTCCAATTACATTTCCTCTCAGTCCTCGGAATACGTCTACTTTATTTCTCATTTTGTCTTCATTGCGATCGTTATGTTTCTTTCGAGGTTCATTTACTTACGTTTAATCCAAAAGTATAAAACGGGCGTTTAACTCAGTATCTATTTTATTTTATCCAACATAGTGTCTGCAGTATATATTAGGGATTTATTTTAACTGTACAGTCTAATCTCAATAAACTTTACAGCTTAATTTTCCATGTCCCGAATCATTTAACGTTGAATCATACAAAATTTACATTATTGTAAAATACAAAATAAGAATATATAAGACAAAGTCATAAGAACATTGCAACATATACAAAAATTGAAAAAAACACAGGACCAAGGTATTCACATGCAAGCCAAATGAAAAAGTGAGAACAAATCTGTAATGATTCATTTAACATTAAGAGAAAACCCAACAGTTACCGCCTTGGAACGGTCAGTCGGCAATATGGGCCGACAGGGGTGCTTAAACCGGTTTTACAGAGCTCTAACCTCGCATTTCCTGATGGGTTACTCGAATGCAAGCAATGATAAGAAAAGTGATCCATTTGAATACGTGTCCAAGCGCTGACGTTTTGTTTGATAAGTTATGACGAAAGCAGTGACGTCATTGAAAAATAATGTCCACATAGTGTTTAGAAGAGAGATAGGTATTATTTCGATTAGAAAACCTACAGAAAACGTTAATAGTAGATTTAATTATCTTTTCAAATCAAGAAAAAAATTACCAGAGAAGAGTAAATGATTGTAGCATCCTGTTCATGCGGAGATGGAATTGAGGAACCAAAGTCCAATGTCCATCAAAGGAAATACACGTAACAATCCTTATAGGATGAATTAAATGACAACATAGATTACATGCACAGGGAGATTTTTTACGACCGCCCCACTGCACATGTAACATTGTTGCGATCATGAATAAGAATATATTAGACAAAGTCCTATGAACATTGCAACATATACAAAAATTGAGAAGACACAGGACCAAGGTATCCACATGCACGCCAAAAGTAAAGGTGAGAACAAATATGTAATGATTCATTTAACAATAAGAGCAAACCCAACAGTTACCGCCTTGGAACGGTCAGTCGGCAATATGGGCCGACTGGGGTGCTTAAACCAGTTTTACAGAGCTCTAACCTCGCACTTCCTGATGGGTTTCTCGAATGCAAGCAATGATAAGAAAATTGATCCATTTGAATAAGTGTCCAGGCGCTGACGTTTTGTTTGACAAGTTATGACGAAAGCAGTGACGTCATTGAAAAATAATGTCCACATAGTGTTTAAAAGAGATAGGTATTATTTCGATTAGAAAACCTACAGACAACGTTAATAGTAAATTTAATTATCTTTTCGAATAAAAAAAAAATGACCAGAGAAGAGTAAATGTTTGTAGCATACTGTTAATGCGGAGATGGAATTGAGGAACCAAAGTCCAATGTTCATCAAAGGAAATACACGTAACAATACTTATAGGATTAATTAAATAACAACATAGATTACATGCACGGGGAGATTTTTTACGACCGCCACACTGCACAAGTAACATTGTTGTGATCATGAATAAGAATATATAAGACAAAGTCCTATGAACATTGCAACATTTACAAAAAAATTGAAAAGAATCATATTAAGCAGACTAATACATTATTGCTTAGAACTGAAACACACTTATCTTACACCGAAGATAAATTTGGGATCCAAAAGGATTGATTTATAAATTAACGATTCAGACCACAGCTTCGAGTTCAATTCAGACAAATTGGGTAAAATTTAACGTTTACGAACGCAACAGTTTCTGATTATGACGTTATTAATAAGTAATGTCCCTTGTTTCTCATGACGTCTCAAAAAGGCGGGGGGGGGTCAGTTAAAAGTATGTGTATTTATCTCTGTTTGTAAAAAGAAACTACACGAGCTAACTATTGTTGTATAGAAAGGCAACTATACTAGTGTCCAGTTTGGATGTGAGCAAATATGACGACTGAATATTCCTTCTGTACAATTGACTGTGGTTTCCATCGATTTAGGTCGCAAAAGTCAGTATAAAATGTGACTCAGTCAGGTGGTTAATTGATATAATCTTACTCATATCACATGAATACGTTGCGCAGAAATTATTTAGTTTGCTAATAATGGTGAAGCACAAACTTCGACTATTGATTCCCAGTTTGTTAAAACTTACTTTGTTTCTAATTAAAACTCTACTTTTCTGTTCTTGTAAGTAAGACGTGTATAAATAAACGTTCATAACAATCATGCCAGAATTCGATTTTGTCATGAGTGAGGTGTAAGCAAAATAAGCAGTTACACTCTGGCATTTGGAAACAGATGCATTCCGAACTACCTTTCCTTTACAAAATTATAGGACAGTTATAACAACATCATCAAGCATGAAGTTCGACATAAAATATTTATTCTTTCACATTATAAAAAAAGAAATTGTATGCTAAAGTATGCGATCTATATAATTCCTTTGGGTTATATTTATGTGTACAAAAATCCTAGCAACTATATACACAATTATAAACATAACATATTTCAGTACAAGTGTGTATTTATATGATTCATAGTTCTTAGGCAAAAGTAATAAATATCCAAGGCAATAAGGTTCATTCGCGTTCATGTTGTTTGACAACTACGCAAAAATAAGTTCTTTATATCTGATGTACTTTCTCGGTCAGTGTTGTAGTAAACGAATACAACGTACAACTATAAATGTGGACATATATTAGATTAGATAGATAATGTCCCTGTTTAGCTCTTCATGATTTCTATACAGAAAGAAGTATATAAATAAATTCAAGGATATGCACTATCACCGAACGCCACCTTCTAAACATGCACAATTCATACACACAACATAATTTATAGAGCACCATATTTGGAAAGTCTATGTTTAATAATCTAACGAGGCAAACAAATGGTTTGAAAGTTGTGATATAGATTTTGTTCAGCTCGGAAGGGTTGATACATTTCTAGGAAAGCTCGTAAAAGAATGTGATTAGGTGTAGTATTATCTGTCAGGGATCAATGCACGGTAGCGTATCTAAACCAGCACTTAAGGTATCTAAAGCACGGTTTTCATTCCGAAACTATAATTGCAATACGTACCCTTTCATTTTATTCTAGTGGAATCTCAGAGCCCAATAAAGCACACTCAAATTCTAACATTAGGTAATTATTTTGCCAAAAAACTCTAGTCCACTGCGAGAATTGACCATACAGCGTCTGGTTTGCAAAAGTAACGTTAAGTTTATTGCCGAGTTCTACACCAATTACATCGACTACGCAGTTTAACTCTGTTGCAAAGGTCTAATATAAGCAGCCGGTCCGAAATAGTATTATACAAATGGTAGAATAGAACAACTTTATTAATTTCTTAAGAAATGTAGTTGGTACCTGAATTTTTGAACCTAGAACCCTGTGACCCAGTGAGCCGTCTTCGATGCTTCTCACCACCATCTTCTTATATTATATTCTTAAAAATCAGAAGATAATTTCTTCAAACACTAATTAACTATTTGTGTAATCTACATTATGTTCAGTCGCCATTGTCACTCTCACATAACTACCAACCAAAGATGCGCCATCTTCTATTGATATTGTTGTTCTTTTCACCGATAATGGATAGCAGGGACATCATATGAAGCTTGCAGCGCCAACAGCACATTGTAGAAAATAACATCTTGCACCGGGTACTGAGATGGGTACTTTCAAAATTTAGTGTTGAAGATGATAATTGTGTTGATCAGCTTCTTGTATATTTCAATATATTGTAACATGCCGTAACCTAATGTATTCAAAAGACGCACATAGAAAAACAACTCACGAATAAACCATAAGGTCAATAAATTGAATACATGGAACAATTTACAAACTAACTGTATTAGTTTTTTCGTTCATGCTACAAAAACTGGGAAATATGATAAAGTCCTATGATCATTGCAGCTCATACTAAATCTTGAAAAGGCAAGGGAAAAAGGTATAGAACAAATATGTCATAACAAAAGAGCATCGGAAAAGTCAGTCGGCTACAAGAACCGACAAAGTATTACAAGGAAGAATAAATTAGTTTAAATGTAACATGCTTCATTAACAGCAAATTCTTAAACGAGGATTCAACCCCATTTACCTAACTATAATATTAACAAACACATTTGTTTGTAGCAGCAGATATACTTCATTGCATTATATCGACACACTTAACAACTGCTGGATATAATCCATATGTCTACGGTCTGTCGGTATTTTGTCACCGCTATTGATGAATTTGCAATTATATGGCGTCTGTATTTTTAAACTAATATGGTTATGAGAAGAAACATCGATCTATCACTACTTGACTTTTGACTGGCCTGTTTCGCAGTGTTCATTTTACACGCAGACCAAATGTCCAGGACGCTTGATAAATTAACTGATACAATCACAATTCAATCTAATTTAGGATACACATTGACGTGTCAACCGCCATTTGGAACTACTCTAGTCAGTCGCCACTCACCTCATCAGTTTTTCACACAGAACTCCGCCAGTCTGAAGTAAACATCGTGATACATGTATATATATAGGCGGTGTGTTGGAATGACATGTGATGCATGTACATGTATTTTTTACTTTTATGACCCATATATGACCCATATAAAGCCCTCGTTCATTTTGTAAAATATTTTGCAGTATTTGTACAAAATGATTAAACATCGCAAAACTCGCAGAGGTTAATTCAGTATTGTTTACCATCCAAAATTAGTTTTTAGCTGTCGAAACAGATGCTTTGTCTTCATTAGTAAAAATGACTTCAAACTCCTGAAATTATTAAGTATAAAAAGAGCATATTTTAGTAAAATTTACAATGGTATTTAACCTTTTGCAGTGATGGCACAAACATGCAAAACAGTTTTAGCATATGTTTTATAATAGAAATTAACACTATAGTTTGTGACCATGCTCATTACAAACAATGTTGTTTAGGTTTTCTGTTGTTGTTTTTTGTTTCGGAAATTCTATTTACGTATGTAAAAAGTCTTTCATTTATTTGACTGAGTTGACCTGTTTGGTTTTATTAGTTTTAGATAACGTTTGTCCCTTTATCCATTAACTATAGATCACTTAACCTCAACATAAACATGAATCTTATACATGTTTATGAATATCACCAAAAATATCACCTATTTTACGTTACTTGAAAGCTTTTGACCTTTGTTGTTCTAATAACATATATCCTTTTCCAACTGTGGTAAATGTTGACTTTGACATTTTTCCTTCTTCGTGATTACAGAAATGTTGTATGTGGAGTGTGGCGGTCCTAAAAATATCCGTGTAAGGCAAATATATATATATAACAATTATTTGCATACGTTATAACCTGTTTAAACTCAAAAAGAAAGCTTGTTCATTATAAACAAAGACTTATCAAAATATTTTCACATTTCTCATAAAGACACGATAAGTTTTTAAGACAAACAATAGTAATTAATGTGCAATTTACAAGACAGACTTGCATATGTAGAAAGCCCTCTCCTGAACTTTGACTACTCAATACTCTTTCAACACTATCCTCGTATCTGTAACCAAGTATAACAGAATGAATGAACTTATTATATAAACTGCAAATCTTGTTTCTCTTCCTTTCTGTGACACTTTCCTTTTCTTCATTCGCATGAAAATTATTAACAAAGCATCACTTCATTCTACATGTACTTAGTGTCAATTAAGCCATCTTATTAATAGCTTTTGGAAATCATCGCTTAAGTTCTTTCAAAATCTGATTAGGGAAACTGAGTGAAAATAACGGCCCTTGTAGCGCGCTAGGACAATAACCAGTTCATTCCTTCGAGGGAAGAAACACTCTTAAACTTCAGAGTCGTCTTTGCATATTATGTTCCAAAAGATTGAACACTGTTTTCCATTTCTGTTCACTTGAATATTCTACAACTTGTTCAGGTCTCGTTGCTTGGAATCTGTCTAAAATGTGTACTATTTATTCTTTATTTTTTCGTTAACTATTTTAATATTTTTACTGATACATAATTGTACCAGATAATTAATTTAAATGATAAGTCAACATTTGTTTTCGAAAAGAGTTGTGTCATCTTAACGCATCCACTTTTATCTGTGAGTTAAACAGATCCAGTTTTAGATACTTTTCATTTGATATGAATTTACAAAATGTTTATATTTATATCTTAACCAGCGTAACACTCTTTTAACTTCGTTAATGTGCCTAATAAGTCAGTGTAAGCCAAACAGGTCGTTGTCAATCGACCATCGAGCGGAAAACCTTAATGACAGAGCACATGTAAAAGACAAAATGCTGGGTCTGTCAATGTATCAGATCAGACTAAAACACCATTCAAACGCTTTATTAACAGAAGAAAATGGTTAGAAGTTTATATTATATAAAGTATATTTTTAATCATTTATTTCTAAAGCACTTCGTGAAAATGCAGTTCTTCCTATATCTGGGGAACTCCACTTGTCTTGCACTGACACGGCCTTAATGCGGTGTAATAAGGGGCGGCGGAGCAGCAAGTCGACTACTCTTGCTAGCGTTACCCCTATATACATCATTGAACTATATGTTGATATAAGTTACGAAGACATACATGTATTACAATTTAACATCATTGATCTATTTGTTGAAATAAGTTACACAGACATACATGTATTATAATTAAACATCAATGATCTATTTGTTGAAATAAGTTACAAAGACATACATGTATCATAATTTACACCATTTATTTATTTGTTAAAATAAGTTACAAAGACATACATGTATCATAATTTACATCATTTATTTATTTGTTGAAAAAAGTTGCAAAGACAAACGTGTATTTTACTTTTATCCCAATATATGCACTGGTTATTGAGTTAAAAGCGAGTTAGTACTTGCACAAATCTAAGCTTGCATGTTTGTGTATCATTTTTTTAAGTCGAACTAGCGATATATTTATCACAAAGTCCGAGCTGCATCTATTGCAAATGATTATTTTCAAAAGTCTGATGACAACGAAGAGAGCTTTAAGGTTTCTTCGAATGTTTGCATTGGTCGTTGAGTTAGCGTCTGACGGAAGGCTACGCGCACAACGTTAAATATTTTAAACGTTAAACATTTCTAAGCCACAAAGGCGTCAGTTTCGAGTGAATTTCAACCAATTTTTATTATTCTTATATTTAAAATAGCGAGTTACAGATTGAAAATGTTTTTTTTACATTTCAGTAGAATCGTCTTGCCTGATTATTGAGAAGATTTTTGTAGCAGCTTGCACGCAAAACATTACCAAAAACTTCTTAGTCAATGAAAAAGACAGTAATTTGAGTAAATTAAATACAAATTCTTAACCTATGACAAAATGTGTGCATTTTCTGTCCTGTTTGGTGAATAATTGTTGATGTATGGCCTTGCATGCAACATTAAAACAAAGCAACGCCTACGCGGAAACGGACGCCCAGGCACAGGTTAGACGAACAAGTCTCTATATTTACAGAGTTCACGAGATAAAACACTACCTGTTTATGTCTAAAGCACTAGACATCGACCATATTCATAATATAATATTCAGTCACAATAACAGTTTATATGCAGATACACAAATATTGATGGAATTGTATACTTTGTAATTACAACGCTTATGTCTTTATTAATGGACGGTCGAACCTAACCATACAAACAATGTGAAAATAGCTATTTCGACATCAAATACAGCTATTTGCGTTTTCAGTAGACCGATACCATGCAGCATTAAATGTTTTGTACCATTAGAACGAACACAGAGAAGAGCGTTGGACAATGACTTTAAGTATATTTCATCATTGTTATTATTTTGTTATCTCCGGCCACACTGCTCATAATTTCAATGAAACAAGTTTCTGTCACTTTTATTCAGTTAATCAATTACGTCATGTATAATTTATATATAAATTAATCTAAACAAATTAGAAATCATAGTTTTCTAATAATTAGAATAATTACTCAATTCGAACATCAAGAGACAATCTATCAAACTTGACTAACGCGTATGGATTTACATAAAACATTAAAAACAAGATCCCACGTGGACAAAACAATACATTTTAAAAAATTGGTCAAATTTTATTAAACATATGAATCTCAGATCATACGAATCCCTGTAAAATATATCAATACAACTAAGGGAGTACGTGCACCTGTTCATGTTACATTGGCCATTTAACACCGAACTAATGCCGAAAGTCCCGGTTTGACATAAGCCATGTGATCGTCATCGTGCATACCACTACTGATGATAAAGGTGCAATCGAATAGCGTCTGCAATTTCAAACTAATAAAGTGATAAGAAGAAAAAATCGACTTATCGCTTTAGACTGGATTGTTTTGCAGTTGAACATGACCCACGCGCAGACCGGATGTCCAGGAACGTTGATTAATTGACTGATACAATCACATTGCAATCCAATTTACGAAACACATTGACGTGTCAATCGCCATTGGAAATTGCTATAGCCATTCGCTACTCACCTCATCTGTTCATACATGAAGCTCGCAGTTAATGGTAAACGGTGCGTTACGTACATGTTATGCCGGTACACAATACTAATACAACGAGTGGATTTGATACTAAGGGAAATATCAATTGCTATTCATCATCTATTGAAATGGCTCTTCTGCCGACTGACCCTTTCCAATATCAAACTGTTTGGTTTGGTCTATTTCATTTTAAGTCTCGGCTAACTTGTTTGTTACTTTTACATTTAAATAGCATGAGACAACTTATGCACCTTTTCAAATCTTGATGTATGTTGCAAAACTCATAGAGCATTTTTATTTGTGTATTGCACACTTTAGCAAAACGGCTGGCTAGCTGGAACCTAATCACCAATTAATAACCAATTTCTTTCATGAAATACTTCACCAAGCAAAAGTGTTATAAAGCATTTCTGAGTACAAATACTATTGTCGGCTTATCTTTTTTTCTGTTTATAAGTAGTCATCATAACGCACATTTTTTGAAAACTTTTAAACAAAGGAAAGTATGCCTTTATTTGTCCTTTCATTATAAATTTAAATCATTAATCTGAAAATCATTGTATAGTATTTTGTTTTGACACAAGAAACGTCTTATTAATTAACAGGGTTAATCGGTATTTAAGGAAAGAATGACAAAGATTCGCATTCCAACAGTCGGCACAATAATAAGAATATATAAGACAAAGTCCTATGAGCATTGCAACATATACAAAAATTGAAAAGACACAGGACCAAGGTATCCACATGCACGCAAAATGTAAATGTGAGAACAAATCTGTGATGACATATGTCTTCATTGAAAATTGCATGATTATAATCATGATGGTTTAAATTATTCCGCAAAAATCGAGTTCAACAGCACACATTCTCTACAGATAATTTAACGCGTGTGTTCTGTCACATTTACATTACCCTGTTTGCTTTGTCTAGAGGAGATTAAATTCAAATATCTCTGGAAATTTTAATAGGACGTTTTCTAATTTATATATTGATACTAATTACATTGTTATCAAGAAGATTTCATATAATATTTTATTTTTATGTTTATATCATTTCTTATTTTTATTCATGGCGACATTGTCACTTTTTCATATAGGAAAATGAAGCATTTTTAAGTCGACAAGGTTCCGTAAAGCTAAAAAAGGACTATCATTAAAATGTGTGTTTTTTTCAGTCTCATATTTCCGTGTGCCAACTAATACTATATCTTCTCAACAGTCCTGAAACTGTTGCTTGTAAATTCCTTTGACATTTTTATGTTTGCTTGATAGATATTTTACTTTCATAAAATCGAACGGAATGCTATGTTCAATGTAACCTGATCAATGAGGGTGTTTGACAAGCATGAGACCGAATCGCCTCTGGCGCAAAGGAGTATTTTTTTATTTTATAGAATTAATGTTGTTCAGTATAAATTGACAATATACTTTCAATTTATGAGTAAATAACATTTTCTCATTTATAATAATATTATACACCTTGTTAGCATACTTAATGTTAAAAACGCTCTATTAATTGAAATGTGGGTTGTTGCTTTTTCGGCTACTAATTTATAACAAAAATCGAAAGTGACATTGCTTAATCAAAATATAATAAAAAGGTTATAATAAAAAATTACATGTATATATAAAATGGAAAAATATCAAAATATACAGAACAGAACAATACATATTTTGCCACGATTTATCGGCTAATAACCAGCAAGACATAATTAACAAGCCTGCACAAATTACCACCGAGCTATTTCGGCTTTCATGTGAAGAAATCGTAGTTAAAGCGGATTAAACTTCATCATTCTATTTTAGAATTGATGATTTACCTGACATTAAAAGATAATTTGTGTGTAGGAACTTTCTTGCTAAGAAAACCTGATAATATCCACACCCTGTAATTCTGGTATGCTTAGCATATGCGGTACAAACAGTAATTAGGTTCATGAAGTACATTGCTAAAATGCATAATTTCTGAGGTCTATATAAAGGATCCTTATAAATATTTAAACGCATGTCTCAATTAAGAACCGACTACGCCATATTCAATGTTATAAAGAAAGAACAATACAGCAACAAATTCAAATTAAAAAAAGGCTATTTATCAAACTTATACATTCTAAGAGAGAATTTCATAAGAACATCGTCATTTTTAATCTTTTTTAAATAGATTCAGTAGAAACATCCGTTAAATTTTGCTTCGAGAAATTTTTAGATATGTTTTTCACTGGCATATTATTTTGACAGATTTGTCTTTATTCAACACAATTTACTTAATCAAAAATCATACGATACTATTGTTACATAAGTCATGTGTCTGTTGCTAAATCCGTTCAGCTTCTTAGTACATCCAGTGTTGCTGTGAAGAAAGGTAACTATACTGCGTGGGAACACAAGATTTGCCCAACGATTTATTGCGTTGTAATACAGCGCAAACCACACACAAATATATTTATCTTTGTCTCACAAATACAAACAACCTTTGAATAGATTGTTGACACGTCATTCGTTGCACCTTGATTATTTTACCTTCAGTACTTCGGTTCTGACCTTGTACGGACAAGGCCAAAGAATGCGCGATTGCTGGTACTCGTTGGAATCGTCTCATTGTGAGAGATTCAATGGTAAAGATAATGTTAGACTAAGTTAGGGAAATTAGCTACTAAATGATGATAAGATACAAGACCTATCAATTAAAGTATGCACTGTTTGTTTTGTATGTTGTCTGATGTTACTTTTAGCGTGTCACATATCACATTTCATGGTATTCACTTAAAAGACATTAAGGCACCTCTTTGTTTTGATCATGTTTATTTTGCCTTCCGCATATAACGCGTGTTAGTGTTTTACATTAAGTTTTATAAATATTTAAAAAACACGTAGATTCATAAAAATGTAAGAGAAGAGAAGAATTGTTGTAGATTGAACATACATTTGCAATATCTGCTTAGAAGTACTACTGTAGAAAGGAAGAAACACAATTTCATCTTATTCTAAAATAAAATGTAGTTTATGACACTTTCCTTATATAAAACCTATCAAATACTAGATGCAATCTTGAATGTGCTGCTTAATTTTAAAGTGCATAGGATTTTAACAGAAGTAATAAAACGGGGCAAACGTAACACATTTAAAGTTAAAAGAGCAAGACAATGCTCCAAAGGTTCAGAAATCTTCAATAACTGTCATTTTAAAACAGAAAGTAAAATATTTATTGATTTATTATTTCTTTCATTTTGCCTCCATTGTGCGTCAGTGAGTTATCTTACGAGTGTACTTGCTACGCTACTCGTTAGCTTTACAGTCCAGATTAGCGTGTTGCCAGTCGTCTTCGACTCTGTTGAGTGTCAGATCTGCACAATCTCGACTCTTTCTCTTGACGACAATAACCCTCCGTTTGTTTTATTCTTTGTGTATCTACACTAAAAACCGTCTATGTCTTAGTTTAATTGTCGAACGTTTAAATTAATTAAGATTTGTATCTGAGACTGTACAATGATAGATTCGGCATGGTTATGAATGTTTAAAAGTTCATTAGTTGCTGATATTATTGGAAAACATCATTATCACGAATAAGAATTGTAAGTTAAGAAATATAGAGTTATAAAAATATTCAACGGACCACTTACAGTAAAAACATAAAATAAAATTGCTCAAGTTATAACATGACTGTTGAGCGCAGTAGTAGTAGAAGTAGTAGTAAAAGTAGTAGTGGTAGTAGTAGTAGTAGTAGTAGTAGTAGTACTAGTAGTAGTAGTAGTAGTAGTAGTAGTAGTAGTAGTAGTAGTAGTAGCAATAGTAGAAGTAGAATTAGTAGTAGAAGTAGAGGCAGCAGTATTTGTAGAAGTAGTAGTAGAAGTAGTAGTAGAGATAGTAGTAGTAGTAGTAGTAGTAGTAGTAGTAGTAGTAGTAGTAGTAGTAGTAGAAGTAGTAGTAGTAGAGGAAGATTAAAGTAGAAGAAGAAGTAGTAGAAGCAGCAGTTTTTGTTGTAGAAGTAGTAATTGTGGTAGTAGATGTAGTCGAAGTAGAAGTACTAGGAGTAGATGTAGTAGTAGTAGTAATAGTAGTAGTAGTAGTAGTAGTAGTAGTAGTAGTAGTAGTAGTAGTAGTAGTAGTAGTAGTAGTAGTACTTGTACTAGTAGTAGAAGCAGTAGTAGAAGTAGTAGTCTTCATTTTGTTATTGCTAAATTTGTTGATATTATTATTATTATTTAAATTATAAAAACCGATATTCTTCTGCCATGCTTTATACAAAAGCGTACCAAAACTCGTTAAGATAAAAGGTATGTTTCTGCCTTAAATATCTTAGTGTGCATTTGCCTTATAGAGGATGTCATGAGCGATCAAATGTTCAATTGAGAAATGTTAAGCCAAAAATATTCATCTTTTAGCGCGTTTGGTAATGTATTTGGGATATTTTGTGTTCGTCTTAAGAAAATGTTTAAAGTTATCATTTTTATATACATTGTACTGCTCAATATGCTTAAGGAGTAGTCTCCTGGCGACGACTTTGGATCTCTCACAAAAAACAACGCCGTTAATGACACTGACATTTTACATATCTTCATGTTAAGCTCTTCTTAATGTTCATGTAACGACATGACTATAAATGGAAATATTACAGTTTTGGCAAAGGAAATAACCATATTACACACGAGGCACACTTTAATGTTACTTCAAATATAATAAAAGAATAGCTCACTACATACAGAAAGCTATATAAAGCGATGCGCAGTTTTCTAAGACATAGTTATATAACGATTCTACGCGTAAATACTAGACAATGTATCAATTATAAGAATAGGGTTTACCTAAACAATTATTTATTTTGTTCTAGTTAAGTGCACTTTATTTAGGCGTTCAAATACATGTAAAGCATGATATTTCTCAATCTATGGCAAACTACACAAACCACAAACGTACATGTCATATGTTTTGTTTTCTATTTTGTTTGTTATAACTCCAGCCCCAGCAGCAACGCATGCATGCACCTGCATAGAGTGGCATGTCAAATGCACTACAAGCTTGTGTGGTTAGAAAAGAGCTCCGTCGCATCACAAGTCAAGCTAATAAAGAACTAATTTTCTCTCTTTGTTAGTCTTAATTGCAAGAAGTGTCTGGACAAAACGACTATTGATCGAGTCTAGTAATGTGTATTGCAGCAATTTACAATCGATGCTCCACCTGTTTCTAGTGTGTTTACTATTGTCTAACTCGCTACTCTTTTGAAAGAATGTTCTCCCATGGTAGCTTGTCATGATTTTGAGTCGCGATTTAGAAGAAATAAACCTGTAACAGTAAAACCTGGTTATCATTACTGCCAGACCTTGCCATGGTTGACCGGTGTCAGTCAGTCTGTATGTCAAGCAATTTAAAAGAAAAGTCTAACTTTTGTAAGAATATCTAAATACACAAAATCATATTGTTCAAAGGGAGTATGTATTTTCATTGCATAACTTACGCCGACAGGTAAATAAGACTGACTGTAATTGAAAATGACACCTTTATATGATTTACTCTCACATATGATTTATGTTTACATATTATGTGTCAAAACAATTTGTGTTAAAATAACCGTGTAGTCCTTGTAAACATGTGTTTCTTTTTAGAAATGTGTCTGCAGTTACCACTATCAGAAATAATTAGATATTGCCAATATGGTGATTGTATTTAACTTGTTAAAATTATGCATATAATGTTTATTGCTATGGTTAAATGTTTTTTAAGAACTGGTTTTCAAAGTGATAGGTTTGACATAGTTGACCTTTAAACGAGATTTTATTAAGGGGAAAAGTTAAATATTTTACTTACGTTACAGATTTGAAAATTTAATTATTACCCAATTATCTGGCTGACTACTCTAGGGGTCTAAAATAACGACATAAATAAAAAGCATAAGAACGAACTATAATACACACTGATATTATCTTCTTTTAATTCAAAACACATTTTGCTGGGGTGTTCATCTCACATAAATCATTGAACAACACTGTATGAAATTGTGCGTAAAAACAGGACTATTTGCCCAGGATCTTAAAGGTCAGCCAAATAGAACGCACAATTACAAATACAATCTACGGGAACAATTTTATATTCTTCTCTTTTAATTTGTTCAGTTTAATCATTATCAGATTCCTTTACCTCAAGATCCTTGAAAGCTGTATATACTCATTCTTATTATTTTTCATTATTGATCAACAGCTCCTGTTTGCTTTAAGGTATTAGTGTTTTATTTTTCTATGTACTTTACATTTTTAAAGCGCAATCGTATGTACTAATTAGTTTTATGATCATAAAACATTAGGCCACAGCTTGCAATCTTAAATGACGTTTGAAAAAATATATGTCCTAAAGTGTTCATTCAACTATGTCAACATTAGACAATTATGACAACGATCTATCATTATATTTCATACCGCACACTATGTCTTCCGCAGTTTTGTATAATTATATTAGCCAGACCCCTAATTAAACCATCAATGCAAAAGTCAAACATAATTGCAGTTTAAGTGCATACACAGGATGTAGTCGAGTCTAAAGTACTAGCTATAACGCGCACACATTGTAGTATTGATTTCTCGAGGTCAGTTTAACGACTGGCATACACGCTTGTAAAAAATTGGCTCATTAGTGGCATAGTATAACATGTAATCTCTCGGTTTATTCTTAACGGATGGACGAGCTTAATCAGACAATGCATATAATAATAAACGAATGATTCGATACATAAGTACATTGTCAGCAATCAAATAGTTTGGATGTTTGTCGTTTGTTATGACAACGTGGACGAAGAAGTCTCAAAGAGAATCGTATGCATCATAATGTTTTCCACCTTTTTGAAAAAAAAAAAACACTTATTGACTTATTGTTCTCCGCTTAAAGCTAATCTAATATATATATATAAGTCATTGAGCGAATTCACGATCAAACTGAAATACTTGTTTCTGATTGTATTTGTGAAAATTCCGTTTGCGTTTTATGAAAAGAATGAATTTGCAATACCGGCACTAAGTTCAATTATTTGCCACTTAAGTACTTAATCTCATATACAATAATCAAATTATTTCAGAGTTTATTTAAGAAACTAAATTTAAAGTAAAAGCAGTTGTAACGCATGGGGATGATGGTCAATCCAATATTTTCAGCACATGTTGTTACAAGCTGTCACTTTAATTCCAGTGCCAAGAGGAAAACTTTTTTATATTTGTCATATTTACTTTTAAATTAGTATGGTCTGTCACTTCCCATGAATGTAATCTTTGTTTCACATTTTTCTTCCGATCGACTTTATATTCTGCTTCCATGTAATTTCCATGTTTTATTTATACAACCCATACAACCACATTTCTTCCATCAGAATGAGTAAAGAACGTTAAACCCTTCTCTTTAATACAGGTTGACTTCGCCACCACGTTACATCCAGTTTTATCTAAATGTCAGCAACAATTTATCTCTATTCAATATAGTTCGTCTTTGTAAATTTATCTTTGTACCGTGTTTTATTTATTATCTATAATGAAATTAACTTAAAAGAATTGAGATCGTCTAAAATATACATTTAAAAAAAAATAAAACATCATTGATTTTTGGCCTATATAAACAACAATCAAAGAATGCTGCAGGCAAATTTGTACACCAAAAACGCAAATGTAAAACAGCATGTGAAAATAAATATTTAATTTACAAGCTTAAAAGATAGCAACATATATGTAAACCTGTGATCATTTACAGCCCAAACGTGATATAGATCATACATAGTAATATCAATTCCCTGCTAGGGCATGGACGAGTGAGTGATACGCATGCATTTTAGAAAGGTGTCATTAAAACATATTGTGGTATACTGTGTTCAAGTCCTTATCATCGGATGGACGATCTCAGTCATATAAGCAGTTGACTTAGAAGAGAACCAACAGATATTAACACCAATTTATTTTTGTCACTCAAAGGATAAAGAAAGATTGTCTTTAATAAATATGGCAAATAGACTGAATATGAATATGAGCCGTAAGATATCAAGTTGTTGACTTGGTTTCAAGTCTTCCAGTTTACAAATATGTTCCGTTTAGTAGCAAAGTGATAATTAAAAATTAGTATGTTCAGGTCTCTTATCTGAGAAAATATTATACACGCAGATATCCTTTGCCGAGTTATTATTACTCTGTAAGAATATATGACAAAGTCCTATGAGCATTGCAACATATACCAAACTCCGAAAAGGCACAGAACAAAGGTATTTCACATGCAAGCCAAGCGAAAAATAAGAACAAATTTGTGATGAGTCATTTAACGAAAAAAGCAAAGCCGAAAGTTACCGCCTTGGAACGGTCAGTCGGCAATATGGACCGACTTTAGGCAACCCCAGTCGGTCCATATTGCCGGCGATAACTGTCGGGTTTGCTCTTTTTGTTAAGTGACTCATCACAGATTTATCCTAACTTTTACATTTGGCTTGTATCTGAATACCTTTGTACTGTGTCTTTTAAAATTTGCAAAGCTCATAGGACTTTGTTCTATATATATATATATATATATATATATATATATATATATATATATATATATATATATATATATATATATATATATATATATATATATATATATATATATATATATATATATATATATATATATATATATATTCTTGGTAGAAAGAAAGTGTCGAAAATTTTAGCTATCATAGATGGTTTTCTTGTTTTATTTGAAAACTGGTTTAATCTAAAAGACATTCCTGAATCATAATTATACGTATTTAAAAATAACAGCAGTGTGGAGATATACCTGTACACCTAGATACCTAGATATTTGGATTTAAAAAGCACATCGGACGTTCAAAAAATAAAAATTATTAGCAATCAGCTGTGACTTTATTTCAAGACAAATTATATGTTGTTATGCTTATATTTTGTAAAGAAATTGTGGTTTGTTTGTTACAACTTTATTAATGTTTTTTTTTTTAATATTAGTATGGAATGTAAGGTAGTATGGCTTTCCGATGTCGTCTTTGCTTAAGCTTCAGTTGCTTTTAAAACCGTTTTCATCATTATCTGTATGCTTTTAGCTTATATCTCCATTGTTTGTGGTATACCTAAACAAGTGACATTCCTCGTCTATTTCAGTAATTTTCTCTTTCATTTTTGCAACAATATATGTAAGTACAATCTTCTGAGAGAGATCAAAGGAAGTGGTAACAAGCATTAAAATATGTTCTTTAGCTGGTCAATTTAACACTAGTTAGTAATTGTCATAAAGTGCATGCTTAAACATTATTTCTAGAAGACTGGATTTTAAAGAATATAAACAGGATTTCTCAAATAAATGAAGGACAATCTTTCATAATTAAGCAAAATTAAATTCAAATAGTAACACAGTTTAACTTTTTGGAAAGAATCTTTATTGTATGCTAACATTGTCAATTTTAGCGTGGGATGTAATTACGAACTCTTAGGTTTTAATCAGATTAATTGCTCGGACATAAATACTTTTTTAATTGGAACTCTTTGATACTTTGCTTAAACTAACATATTCGGCAGGCCAATTGCAACCAATCAGCACACAGAAACATTGTTGTATTTTCAATATAAAATGAAAAAGAATGTGCTAAGAAGTGGGAACCTAATAGATGTTACATACTTCTATGAATCTCTGTATTGGGAACACAAGGGAGATTACAGATTGCAATATTATAATATTAATACATTTGGCACATGGCATTATACCCATCTTTATACAGTCAACTCATCAAAACTTTCTTCGGACCTTTCCTGTATTTTTTTATGTTTTTATTTTTATTTTGCAGCAATAGTACAAAGGCTAAGATTAATAGCGTGTTATAACTGATAACTCGTCTTTATGTGAGGGTGTTTATAACACATACTGTATGCACTCTAAGACAGACTTGTCAAAAGATTAAAATAACCACAAAAACTAACGTCTGATGACAACTTTAAAATGCATGTTTTAATATTGACTCATTTCAACTCGTTTATGCTGAAAATCAGTATCCACTATTGCAGATTTAGAGCTAGATTTACAATATATCTTAATTGATTGCCTGTCGTGTTAAATAGTTTCTCGTGTCAGTCTTCCGCAAACCATATTTGGTCAAACTGTACAAAAGAAACTAAATGTGTGTTGCAAACAATGCTTTCTTTACTTGCAATATGTATTATATGTTTGCATTATATTTATGTACCTTTCATTTTAAAGAGATATTAAAAAAGGTATTACATAGTGCATGCTAAGGTGGAAACTTGTCACCTCATAGCGTCAAGATATACGAATTTCTTATACATATGATCTTCGGTTATTAGTTCATAAATTGATACAAACAAAAACAACATCATTTCAAACAACACAGAATGACAGCGAAAATGTTAACGGCAGCGTTTAATGGGTTATTTAAAGCAATAACAGTAATATTTTCAGATCATTAGAATGCTAATGTCGCTGTTCACAATCCTATTATACCGATGGCTGAAATAAAATTTGCACAAGTATACCTATCAGAAGTAAGTGGAAGGTTAATTATAAAGTTGTGTAGTGTAACGGCGACACCTGCCTAAGTACTACTTTAATGTTTGAGCTTACAATGACCTGCTCATATAATGATTATAACTACATTTTTTGTCCATTGTCGAGTGATGAAAGAGGGCTCGTCAACTTGAAAACTCAGGGCAGATGATTAAGATTTGGTTAGTAGTTTGTTTAAAAGAATGTCGAATAGTAGGTACATGTAGCAGACAACATTGATGTAATCTAACGACCTGCTTGCGCCGAAGCAGATCCAGGCTGTCAAAATCCTTGATAACGACTTCCGTTTGATAATGTTATGAAATGTATCTAAAGGGGTCAGGGCTTCTAGGCCATGCACCCACATATGCATGAACACCAGAAATGTTACCCAAAGATAAATACGATTAAAACCTTTTGCCTTTAAATATTAGTTAAGCTAACCTTTTTAACTGCATATGAACGAAATAAATAAAGATTCTAATGAATGAGTAATACTTTGCTAGCTCATTGGCGGCCGTGCGCACGTGATGTAAAAGTGATTAGTTCAATGCAATACATTCGAAAACATATAGCTGCTTCTAGAAGATAAATAAAACTAGAATTTAAGTGTGATGTTTTATTTACCAAGAGATTTAAATCTTAAAACGTTAAACTATACCGTTATGTATCTTATCAGTAGACCGTAAGCAAAATAAGGCATTCGAGCAGTTTGACTGACAAATATCCAATATAAGTTTGAAATATGATGACAAACAATTGTAAATATGTTGTTATACGCCAATTTTGTTCGTGTAAACACCACATCCCATAGGGGTAACTATATGTTAACAAATGCGTTCGTCAGTTATGATGCAAATCTAGTATTTAAAGCTATTATGTTTTAAACTAGTATATAGTTCAAACGTTCACAAATCCCTGTGACATTAAACACATATTATTAAACGATGACATTTCCATTTTTGAAGACCCCAAGAAACAATGCCTGTCTAAAGTCAGTAAACTGTTTTATCAAGAGCTTGGTGCGGAAGTTCGGGGCCAATTCAGTTGTATTGTATCAACGAAGAGGAAAACAATTAGTTGTGACATGTCCCTAAAGACGATAATATTGTCCCTCTGAATCAGTAAATGAATGAATACGTTGGAACATTTCGGGAAGTAGCTGATTAATCCCGAAACGGAACTTTCTGCTGTTTTACTACAGTCTTATTCGAAAAATATGTGCATGTACATGTTATTATAATTATTAAAATTGCTGTAATTATTATTATTATTATTATTATTATTATTATTATTATTATTATTATTATTATTATTATTATTATCATCATCATCATCATCATCATTATTATTATTATTATTATCATTATTATTATTATTATTATCATCATCATCATCATGAGCAACATCAACAACAACATCATAGCAACAACAACAACATAATCATCATCATGGTCAATATGTACTGCACAACATAAACTAGTTTATATCATAAAATAGAAAAAGGACGTTTGCCAAATAACGAATCTGGCTGAACTAGAAATTAAACAGCAAACTTGAATTAAGGTTATTTTTCTCTTTTTCATGCGTGTCATAAACGTGAGTTTCTGTCTTGTTTGTAACATATTTAACAGTAACATAATTTTGCATTTAGTGTTTTAGGTTTTTTTGCTTCAAAAGAAAAGACAGCTCGTAAAGCAGAAGCTTGATATGGCAGTTTTACATACAAGTAAATTATTAACGAAAGACCTTATAACATACTTTTATTTTGGTATTTTTAACATGATGCCCGATGAATAATAAGAATGCATAAGTGATAAATTATCAGTACGCAGGATTCACCTGTGATACAAAAATAAGGCCATTGCCAAATGTACTATGACAAGTTATCGCTGCAACAGCTACGAAGATGTCCTACGGAAGAATGAACAATTTATTCAAGCTTTCATTATCGCTTTTAATATGTTTAGAACGTTGTTTGTTTTATTCCATGTCAGGTGCCATTTAATTAACTCTTAATTTAACCGTGCTTTTTTCCAGCACTAAGCGCTCGTAACTTTCGGAAATTATCCTAAAATTCCTTTAAGTCTAATTAGTGAAAAAAGGAGAAAATAACTGGACATGTAACGCACTAGGACAGTTACAAATGCAGTCCTTTAGGGAACGATGCGCGCAAAGACGTTAGCGCATTTGTTCTAGAAGCCAATCAGTGTATTTCCATCGCCAAGAGCAAAACCCTCTTTTTTTTCACTGTTATGTGGTCTGTCATTTCTCTAAACCTCCGATTCTGGTGATTTGTGTATGCGCTGTCTCACTATTTGACCATTATTAAACTATTGTCAGTCTTTGTTTTATCATATATTTTTTCTTTTTTGCTAATTACTTTAAACGTTAGTTGAATCATTTGGAATATTCACAGAACTTTTTTTCTTTTTCTTCGCTTAAGTTTTTTTCTTTCTTTTTTTGTCTGTAAGAAATAAAATGTTTTGTTTCAGCCTAATATTAAATACATCTATTTCACTTAAAATAACAACATGACATGAAGTGGGTATTTTTGAAAGAAAATTCATAAACAAATGATTGCAACGATCCGTCATTATTAGCATCAACTTAATACACATTAATCACAATCAAGAATTAATACGATTATAAAAATCTTAATCAGTTGCAGTTTGTATCAAATGTGTTTATTTGTTTTATTATCTCTTTTTACTATTTTTTAATTTTTTTTTATTTATTTATTTATTTATTATTTTTAAAAATACAAAATTGCGCACAATTATGTGTGCATATATTTCCGCTTATAGCATGCACATTATTCGCACTAGATAAATACATTGCCTTGGACAAAACAAAGACTTGTGTAAAGATCGAGACACATATCTCATCTGTAAAACTGGCTAAAGCACTACAGTCGGTCCCTTTTACCGACTGACCGTTCCAAGGCAGTAACTGTTGAGTTTTATTTTTTTGTCTAATGGCTCATCACAGATTTGTTTTTACTTTTACAATTGGCTTGCATGTGAATACCTTTGTCCTGTGCTTTTTCAGATTTTATAATATGTCGCAAAGCTCATAGGACTGTGTCATATGTCCATTTAAAATATTATATTTATGTTTATAACTGTAACGGCAACATCAATATAAGTGTACCCCGGTTTCCTTCGTGTTTTGTCCTATGACGTCATTAACGTGGTCTTATTATAAGTCATCACTTGGCCTGTTTTATTTCAAACTACTCCCTTGTTTGGATTTTAAGTTGCCATGGCTTTATCTCTGTACATATTAAAGATATGTGATGCAGCTAAGTTGATTTTTCCATCGTAATAATAGTTATTTATTGTGTTTGTGTATCTTTTATCAGCTTTAACTCCTGATTGCAGGTGCGTACTGTTAATTGTCTCACTTTGATATTTCCATTGTTTGTAAGAAATACCTTCAGGAAGTGCTAAAGCGCTCCACAAACCAGGTTTAAGAACCTAAGACCCCTAGACCTTTTGCCAACCGACCGTTCCAAGTCGGTACAGTTGGATTTTTTTTTTGTGTGTAAAATCTTGTCTCTTTGTTTTTGTAACTCTTACGTTAACTTTGTATGCCTTTGTCTAAAGGCAATTCTCAATTTAATATATGTGGTATTTTTCAAAGGACCCTTTTTGTTTCTATTTCTAGACAGACAAATGACATAAAATGTCGGTTGTATAGTTTATGATCAGCTCAGAAGAGTAGCGTTATTGCGACATGATAAGGCATAAGAAATAATGTAAAAGAAATATTACTCCAGGAGTTTTTCTCTGTCGATGAAACATTACACATTTGACATTTTTAAATGTATTGCTTGTCTTTAAAATTAATATATTGCCAGTTAATGTCGTTAGCCTATATTTGCCTATGAGGTTGTGTTATCTGTTAATGACAAATTGTTCTGTTTGCTCTAACGAGATTATTATCTTTAATTTTCAATATGTTTAAAAGAACAATGTCTAGTAACGATAGCACAGACAAACATCTTCTTAGCAACGTGTAGCTGATTGTGTTAATGATAATGTTGATATAAGGCATATTATAACTACATGTTATTCACGCAAGACGTTTCTGATTATATTTGCAAAACTGATTGATACACAATAATTATAAAATTAAAGGAAAAAACATGGCAATGTTCTATTACAGCTATAATTCGTATAAAAGTAAAACATAAAATAACAAAGAACATCTTTAATAGGGAGCAGTTGGTTATTTTTCCACCGACATGACACCGGCGCGATTGCATTACAAGGCGATTCTATTTTAAAACCAAAGAGTGTCAAGCAGAGACATCGGAGCATCAGATATGACTGGTCTGTTAGCCATGGGATCATTACAAATGCTCACCGGGTGTCCAAAACCATTTATGAATAACATTCAACTATGGACTTTTATTTAATATAAAGAAAGAGACGGATGAGACAGCGAGAGACACAGAGAGAGTCAGAGAGACACAGAGAGAGAGACAGACAGACAGACAGACAGAGACAGACAAAGACAGACAGACAGACAGATACAAAGAGAGACAGAGACAAAGAGATGCCAAACCGCCATTAGAAAAAAACAACTTTCCATGGCCACTTACTTTATCTGTTTCAGATACAGAAAGTGCATTGCGTGTAGTAAATGAGTCATTGCATATGGATGGTTTCTTTCAGAGGGGTTAAATATCATCTGAAAATCAACAGGTACTTCATCTGTAGCTATACATGTCTATTGTGAAATACCCAGTTAGTCAGTGTTTAAAAGACCTGACACCGATCAGACAACGATAATGTAGAATTTTCAGTAAAACTTTGTATCTCTTTCAACCGTCTAAGAGAGTCTTTGAATCGAACAACTTTCTTTTAAAACACTTTATTATCAAATGCACCACTTACAGTCTCATTTTTATCCTGTTTAAAACTATTATGATAAGTTCTATATAAAATGCATTTTGTTACTAAAAGATGAACGAAAAGTGCAATTGCTTTTAAGCCAACTTAAACAAAACAAAACAAACACGGAACACGTTAATTTAAGGTCAATTTTCTTTCTTATGTAAAAATTTCTTTTAAAATTATTTTGTATAAAAAAGTAAATCAATGCATTATTAACAAGCATTTAGTAATTAATATAATAGTTCAATTAAGACTAATTGAAATGAAAGAAGTAGAAAGCGGATTAAATCCAAGAGAGTGACAATTTACTTTAAGTCACAGTTGCACTATTTTAAGCAGAAGTTTAAAGCTGCTGCCTTTGCGCACACATGGTATCTCTCTAAGGTTATTTAATAACACTGTACGTTTTTGTTATGTCAACATGACGATTTGCCCTAATTAGCTTCATGTGGACTTCAACAGTATTCAGTGTCTGATTTGCGTGACCAAGAACTATTCTATGAAAATCGCATCTCGTAAGAACATGCTTTTGTCAGTTTATAAAATATTTTGGCGTAAATAAATCATCAACATTTGTTCACAGTGTGGTTAACATATGATGTATCGATGCTATTATTAAAGTATCAAAAAGGAATACTTATTTATTTGACGTTGATAGATGATGATTTTTTTATATATGTTTAATCTAATCAAATAATTCTTAAACGCAAAAGAAAAAAACGTGGTCGTTCTCACAGCAAAATATTGATTAAAATTTAAAATTAGCTGTAAAACCAGAGGAAGTATTTATGTGTTTAAGAAATGCTTAGATGAGAAATGATAGGTGAACTAACAGGAAAAACTTTTACACAATTCATTGTTATGTCAATTGTACAAGTCGATGACTTGCTTTCACAAATTAATTTCTTGAATGCATACAAATTATAAAGATACGTGTAACGATATTTAATGATATGAAAGTTAGAATGTTAATTGTTTTATATCTTTGAATTATAACTGTTATAGTATATAGACTATAAAGGAATTCTGTTTTCTTAAGACTGCATTTGCTGTTTTCACAGAACAGGATCCGTGAAATGACCTTTTAGAAAAAACTGGTGTAATGACTCAGTCTAAAGCATTGAAAAATTATTTTTGATATGTTACATAATGAAGCATAATTATTGGTATTGAAATAAAAAAAAACTATTTTTAAAAGCGATAAACTATGCAATCATATGTTTACAAATAACACATAATTAATATTATTGATAATAAAGCAAAATAAATCCTGTGAATATTGTCCTTGTATACGTCTCCTATTCATTTTTTTCTATTATTACAACAATTATTATTAAACTTTGAATTAAAAGTTCATTAAAATCGACTTTTTTCTCATTCCAAATAACAAATATTTTATGAATAGAATCCATAACAATACAAATCAAAGTTATTACTTGTTTCAATATGAGAATCGGATAATAATCGTAATTGTATTTTTTTTCTTGTTTCGATATATATACATATACGTGTATATAAGAGACAGAGAAAGAGAGAGATATAGTGACAACGATTCACTGTAATGAATGCTCAATATGCTTTTTCGATCATACAATTTTATAACATTGTAAACAACAGAAAAGGTTCAGTTTTATATCTTTTAAATAGAAATTATGCAAAGTTGCGTTAGATTATATACTCATCCATTGGTTATTTAATAAAATTGTGCGAATGCGACTTGAAGACGATTTGATAATATTTTGTTGCTTGAACATTGATTTTACTTTTAACTTCTGGTTATAACACTTTAAACGAATAAGAAAACGTTATTATTATTGCAGAAACGGCTTCGGCATTAACCATTGTTTTAATTAAGCCAATGGCATTAAAAAGATAGTGGAATTTAAAACATATCAGGAAAAAGTGCAAAATATAAAATACTTCGATTAATCTTAGATGATAACTTTTTTAAATAAATTTGTTCAAAGTGTGTTCAGTGTGCATACAGTTCTGTTATGTTATGCTGGCCCTTTGCGATGTCTGTTGTTTTTTTAAAACGTATACATTTCATGTTCAGGACTCATTTTAATAAACCAAAAGGATGCAAATTAAACATTATTTTATAGACACTTTGTTTGTGTTGATTATCAAACCTGAATACAGTTAGGCATGATAGGCTAATTGTTGATCTAAATGTGCACATTTTCTTCTACACCATTCGTTACGAAGAAAGAGTGAGCTACTTATTGCATGGTCCTTAACTTTAGGCATTTAACGCAAATTTTTAATTTGAAAAAAAAAACAACAACATGCAGTGTTAAGAAAAGGTCGGCAAACTAAATAGAAAGCATGAAAATTGTCGAAGTTGTGTGTAACTCAAATGAACAATGATTTATTGGCATGTTGCAATTAAACTTTAAATTAGGTTGTATTATTTCCACAAACTTTTAATTTAAACCTCGAAGCATTAGGTCAATAGTTAGAGTGAAGCCTTTCACATTGTTTAAAAACGGTATATACCGGAATGCATCTTTTCATGGAAAATATTTCAACTTTCCTTCAAGAAAACGAGACAGACAAAGAAAACTAGTACCTGTTTTCCAAAACCAATAATTAAGCAGTGAGAACAAATGTGCCCCACTTCCAGGTTTAAATACCAACTAAGATTGAGTGCCTGTTTTATATGTACTGCTCTACGGTCGACATTTTGCTTTTTTGTGAGAATTTAATACAAAGTCTCGATATTTCCATAGAAACATGTGAGAACTACTGTCCTCATCACCTACATTTATAACAAAATCGCCTTTTTACCAATTGTCCTAAATTGCTATTCATTGTGTAATAAATGTCATATTTGATTGAGTTTAGTGAAGAGCGTGATGGTTGATATATATATATGCACATGAAGGTAGATGAAATACGGTTTCGTACAGTTTAGATGTATTTTCTTGTTATTTTAATGAATGTTGCACCATTCAGTCACATTTACAGGAAAAAAAAAATTTTTTTGTTATAATACTAGGTAAACATTAATAAAACTTTATGGGTTTGTGAAGACTTTGTCTTTTTTTTATTAAATACTTATCGGCTATTTTTCTTATTTTTTCTTTTGTATGTCTTAAATAAGGTACTATTTTATATTATTATACATAAATGCTACATGTAGCCTGAATATGATATATTAATGCTTGCCTTGTTTGTCCGAGGCGGTAACTGTTGTATGTTTTCTATTTTCACGCTTTTTTGTCATTTTACATTTACTTTATGCGCTTCTGTCAACAAAGTAAAATGTTACTCTGAAAATCTTAAGAATTTATGTCAAGTACATCAGGGCTTTATCTGTGAAAGTTGCTCTGCATTTTAGTTAAGTAACAAATTTAAATACATTTAATTGCGAATGTATATGTAATTATTTGAAACATATATAGATTAATCATTTATCATTTAATAAATGTAGGTATCCTTCGTTGTTATTTTGTAACTACTTATCACGTTGTAACAATCTTGACAAGCCGCCTGCAGATGTAAATGTAAATAAACGTAAGAATAATTATATGTTCTGCTGGTTTCTAAAAGTCTCTGAGGGGCATTGTATCTCCTGTTAGAATCTCAATGATCTCAGCTAGGAGAAATGAAATTCAGTCAAATCAAATTCTAACGATTATTCTTAGGGACTCTCGAGTGTTTATCTGCCAAAAAAAACAAAAGGAACATCTTCATCCAAAATAAATTGTCAAGCGGCGTGAGGCTTATATAGTAGTTTATATATTGGCTTGTTTCGGAATTAATTAATTTTACATGTTAATGCTGCACAGACAGAGTATCAGAACATATTAGGTAAATTATACTTAACTGTCTATTCTAAGCTAAAAATTTAAGCTACTGGTTTCATAAAAATTAGATGTCGTCACTTACTGCAGGTCAACACAACAAGTCACGTTGGTATGCCTCGCTGTAACTAGTAAAGTAACATTTACGGTCAAAGAAATTATGAATATTTTACATCTACCACCCTAAATGTACTTGTACAAGTACAAGTGATAAGACATACATCAAACCAGCAGCCTCGGGACTTGATGTTGTCGTGACACTTAACCACACTTGTTATGTAACATCAAGACATCAAGTCGGTATTATAATTAATTAGATAAATAATAATATTTATAAAATTACGCACTTCAAACTATATCAGAAAATAACCATATATTGAGGAAAGTGTTGTTTTATTTTTTTTCTAAATTTAAGGATAAAATCATATTTTGTATCTTAGAAAGGTTTTCCGTATGCTCGTATTCAAAATGTAATGTTGGTTGTTAATTGCAATTAAATATGTATTGCTGCATATCAGTGGTTTGCTTTACATTACTACATCTATCACCTTTAATTTAACTAAAAGTAGAAAGTGTATATAGCTTTTTTGAACATTACTAGTTGTGACCCAAGTCGGTCTTTTTGCCGACTGACAGGCGGTAACTACTGTTGTGTTGTTGTTTTGGTTTTTGGGGGGAGGGTGTGTGTGTGTGTGTGTGTGTGTGTGTGTGTGTGTGTGTGTGTGTGTGTGTGTGTGTGTGTGTGTGTGTGTGTGTGTGTGTGTGTGTGTGTGTGTGTGTGTGTGTGTGTGTGTGTGTGTGTGTGTGTGTGTGTTTTTGTGTGTGTGTGTGTGTGTGTGTGTGTGTGTGTGTGTGTGTGTGTGTGTGTGTGTGTGTGTGTGTGTGTTTGTGTGTCGTCTCTGTATTGTGTCACTTTTACATGTACCCTACTTGCCTTTGTCTAGAGGTTGTTTCGATGTAAATATATATGTGATAATTCTGATTGAAACATTTTTTTCTTTACCTATTTAAATGTATTCACTTATAAAATAATGAACACATACAAACAGATGCCTATTCGGAATAAATTTCCATTTAAAATTATTCATTTTCATAAAAACAGTTGTTTCTTTAAGTTCGTGATACAAGCTACCTCGATATAAAAACATTCAGGATGACACATTTTGAAACACACAAATATACGAAAATAGAAAAAAACATCAACGGAAGACGTACAAATATTGTGATATTAGGGCAAGTGTATGTGTTCCTGCTTTCCTTTCCTTCCGCAGAAGCAATATTTTGAAGTGTTCACGTTACGTTTCTTTGAAATGAGTTTTCTGATTAAACATTATTTTTGATGCTTCTTGAAACAAATTAAACTTTCGAAGTCTAGACAGAGACCGTTAAGAGAGCCATTTACCATTCACGGCCGACGGAATTAACTGCAATGTATATTGTTTTTACTACTATAAAGGCTTATTATTTGCATTGAAATTATTTTTGCTGCCATAAAATCTAAAGGAAATAAAAAGCACAATACATTTGGAAAAGGTCAGAACGTTTGGCATACAGTTTCTGCAGAAAATGTTATAATTGCAAGGTGTAAAGTGTACGTTCTAGCTAAAGTTTTTGGTTGTTATTCATACCAAAGTTATAAAAATAATAGTATCATGGCTTTTTTTTAGTTCATGCATATGTTGTTTTTCACTCAAACCTAAGAATTAAGATTATAACATGGAAAGAAGTTCTCTACGTTAGGATTAATTTCGTACTTTACGAAGTACAATCAGCAATGAACCCTAAATTAAATTAAGCTAACAGCTCAATTACTCCACAAAAATATGTTTTTGAACAGAATGTACCTGGGAAAAACGTCGATAAAAGAACATTGCAGAAACACATGTTCAAAACGTCGGCAAAACGATGGAATATAATATAGAGATTGAACTTGTACTCTGTTGCAAAAAATTCTGGTTTAATCAATGCATACAAAACACAAAACATAAAGGTCTTTATGAATGCTTCCAATTTCAAAAATAAAATAGTAACTATGTTCGTGTTTATGCTGAATGATTTTAGTCCGAATTTCATATTTGTCTTTTGATTTTCCCAAAGATATATAGCCTGTTAAAGAATTAATGAGTATTTTACGGGATAAAATATCGTTGTTGCCGTTAAATAAAATACTTGACAAATACCCACATTCTTATTGATAACAAAGTAATAAGCTTTATGAGCCGGTCGTTCGTACGATTTTCAATTAAATATCTAAATATATTATTATTTATTTTTTGTATCTATATCTATCTATAAATCTCTATATAAATCTATCTATATATCTAGATATATCCTTATCTTTATGTCAATATACACGTGCTTATATTTATCTATATCTATATTTATGTACCTAAATCTGTCTCAATATAAATTTATCTATCTATCAATTTATCTCTCTATTTATCTATTTATCTATCTATTTCCCTCTCTCTCTCTCTCTCTCTCTCTCTCTCTCTCTCTCTCTCTCTCTCTCTCTCTCTCTTTATATATTTCTTTTATTTATTTATTTTATACACGCATTGTAAATCATCAAATATTGTTTTCCTTATATTATGTGTCATTGCATGGGTCACGCAAAACAAATATTGAAAAATATCTGAAGTTACCAGGTCAATGAAATTAAGGGAAGTAACTCTAAATAAACCGAAATTGTCTACAATATAAAACGATAAAAACAAGACCAATATGGTCAAATATTCTAAAATGTCTATGTATTGCACAGATGACCCTCACAATTATTTTGTCGTTAGGTTTAGAAAAATAAACACTTCAAGACAATGATATCTTATTGGAATGCCTCCGAATAACTAGTCCACAGTTACCCGTCATTCAATTTGCTCCTTTTCTTTTTCATCGAACACGCTGTTACATATAGTTAAATTAAACATAAAATCTATATTAGTATTACAGTCATCCCTTTTTCAAATAATAAAACAATGGAGCATTTAACATAATAGAACTAGGAGAAAAGCTACAAAAAAGGTCGAGCGTGGTAGTAGTGCTTTTGCTTTTTAACTGTTATTATGACTGATTTTTTTAAGTATTCAAAACAAACAGAAAACAAAGAAACGTTCGTACAATGTTTCATATTCTTCTTAAAAGAAGCTGTTTCTGACTACTTATATCTATTTATATAATGCAATATTTATATATGTCAAAGTAAGTATATGGAGACAAAGCTTCAAACAATTTTTGTCTGACGACTCTACAATACAATGTACTAAGTGCTGCGTTATCCACAACTAGTTCTTATACAAGCACCAACGTTGACTTTCAGACTGTCATTGACAAACATGGATAGATATTGCATAATTTAAATATCAAAATAGAATCAACGCAAGAAAAACTTCCTTCACTGTACTGAATTCCTAATCTTCACAAAACACCATACAAGTCACGATTCATAGCTAATGCCAGCTCTAGCACCACTCACATATCTAAACTTGTTAAATATCGTGAAAACGTGTATAAAAAATTCAGGAATTAACATTTTGGTCCATAAAAAATCTTCAGAAGTCTTATACTAGCACCAACGTTGACTTTCAGAGGTCATTTACAAATATAAACAGACATTTGCATAAATTCAATATCAAAATAGATTCAAAGACAGAAAAAAACTTTCTTCACTGTACTGGATTCCTAAGCTTTACAAAACACCATACAAGTCACGATTCATAGATAATGCCAGCTCTAGCACCACCACTCACATATCTAAACTTCTTTCTTCTTGCCTTACTTTCGTCCGTAATCACATTGTTAAATATTGTGAAAAAAGTTTTAATATTCAAGAAATAACATTTGCTGGTCTATTAAAATTCTTCCATTGCTCTGCAGTTAATACTTACAATTTCTCTACACTTTACACTTCTTTGTCTCGTGATATAATTAATAAGAATATATGACAAAGTCCTTTGAGCATTGCAACATATACCAAACTCTGAAGAGACACAGGACAAAGGTATTTTACATGCAAGCCAAGTGAAAAGTAAGAACAAAATGTGTGTCATTTAACGAAAAGAGCCAAGCCGACAGTTACCGCATTGGAATAGTCAGTTGGCAATATAGGCCGACTGGGGAGCTTAAACCGGTTTTACAGAGCTATAACCTCGCACTTCCTGATGGATTTCTCGAATGCAAGCAATGATAAGAAAATTGATCCATTTGAATAAGTGTCCAAGCGCTGACGTTTTGTTTGACAAGTTATGACGAAAGCAGTGACGTCATTGAAAAATAATGTCCACATAGTGTTTAGAAGAGATAAATTTTGGTCGAGAGCAACGTCTTTACATTGTATGTCATGCAAGTAATGCCTTTTTAACAACAATTTCTTAGAAAAGTTAAATATATGGACTTGTAGAGATGTTTCCCATTAGACGATATTTACATAAAATAAAATATTTACATAAGCAAAATGGGCTATCTCCAATGCTATTTACATGCCCCAACATACAAGGTTTGCACATGGGTGTACTGAAGTGGAATATTTCAATGCTAGAAACTGTTGTTTTTTTTTCTTCAAATTGTTACAGCAAGGCTTTTGATTTCACAAATTAAGGAAAGCGTTTTCAAAATTCTTTCACCGCAGTGATTTTAATTCTTCAAAGTATAATAGCAGTATGAAAACACTTAGGCAGCAAGGCATAAGGCATCCTGCATTTATAGGAAATGTTTTATACAAGTCAAAGACAATCAAGGTTATCAATACCTTTTCTGACCTCTTTACAAAACTTCAGAGAAATTTACTCAGAGAATTTATTGCTGACACTTACAACTTAAATATCCTACGTTGTACTGCATTATTTACAACTGACCCTTTTACAGTTTAAAATTTGCATTGCGTTTAAAAAGCATATATGAGACCATATGGACACAATGACTTTAAGACATAATTGGACAGTCACTGTTGGATTTCTTGTCTCTTCATCTTTCCAGTCCTGCCCTATATATGTGAGACAACTTGAGCAGTTTCCATGTCCATTATGTGAGATTGCACAGTAGGTATAACATCGGGGGTTTTTGCACCTTTATTATAAAATATGCCAATTGCGGATAAGCCTCGGCTTTTTATGATCTATTATTTGAATCGTATTACCTGTTACCTCACAATACTACATTTTGTTTTGTTGGTTTCGGTTGTTTTCTAAAGGTCGGTGTTTTCTTCCGTGTTTTTTTTTTAATTTAACTTTTGACATATTTGGCATATGACATCATGGCATTGTCTGACGCCATTAAATTGTTCTTATACGTCATTGCTTTGGCTAGTGTTTTTAACAAACTACTCTTTCACTTAGAACATTTAGGTTGACGAGGTTGTTATCTACTGTTAATATGTAAATAGTTTATAGTATTTCTAGTTTTTTTTGCATCAAAACAGATTCGTGGAGTGCACAGATGGAGCCCTGTAAACTATTTGAAATCTCTCACTTTTTATTTTTATAATTGATAGAAAAACATTCATGAATTGCGAAGTTGGAGCGCTCCACAAACCAGATTTATGAACCTCAGTCGGTTCTTTTGCCGACTGACCGTCCCAAGGCGGTAGCTGCTGATGTTTCTTTGTGTGTGTTATGTCTCGTCTCTGTGTTTTGTCACATTTACATTTACCCTGTTTGCCTTAGTCAAGAGGTAGTTTAGATTTAACTGAGGTTATTTTGAGAGGACATTTAAATATTTACCTATTGTAACTGTACTTTAGGAAGGCTATCATAATTTGTGGCTGTGTGTTGGATTTAAACTGTATGGGTTTTGTTAGAGAAAAGTACAGAAGAAAACACTAAAGGTATCTCGACCAAATTATATGGTTGCATTATTTCAAGATAAGTATTGGAATACCCTTTCTCAATATACAAATCGCTTCCATAAATTTGTATACACATGAATTTTAAATTGAATTACTGCATTTTCATTGTTTGAAAGACACGACAAAATAATGGAGCAGACGTCTAGCGAATTTCTGAATACACACATTAAGAATGGCTTAAATTAAAAGAAACATTGGAAGTTATGTGGCAAATAGATTGTCCATGGGTGGTTACCACAACATAACGCCAAAGCTTGAAGCATCACGTCATAGTTATGTCAAATATACTTTTTACATTTCGAAAACTGTAAAAAAAATGTAACATATCTATCGTAAAATATGTTAGTGTGAAGATTCAGACAGTTTCTGCATACAATGCCCTTATTCTTCTTCACCCTCAACATGATTGTTATCCACACAGTCATAGGAAGGAGTACTTGTTACAATAGGACAACGGTATGTATACAAGGTCATATGAATATTGAAACATGTATATAATTTTTGAACATGCTCTAGTCAAAGTTAATCACATACCAGCGAAATTTAAAGGTGGTAAAATACAGAGACAAAAGATAACATTTAATAACAATAGATAAATAAGAAAAGATCCTATCAAAGTTTCCACAGATATTTAAATTGTATCTACCTGTAGACAAAGGCAAACAAGGTAAGATGAACCTTAGTCCAAGGTATGTCAAAAGAAAATATACGTAACAATCATGATAGGATGAATTAAATGAAAACATAGATCACATGCACAACCCTACATTAACCTCATTAAAACTGTCAAAAGAGAGTTGAATGGGTGCTTTTTAGTAGTTGTAAGAGTAGTTATTGTAGTTGTTGATGTTGTAGTGTGAATTATTGTAAGTATATACATGTATATTGACAGCAGATATTAGCATTAAAACATGAAAAGACAAAATTTATTAGAAAGGGCATCTGGAACATAGGATGATAGAAGAATGCTATTGAGTAAGCGTTTAAAGCGTTAAACTTTGTTCGAAGTAGTTCTTAAAAATCCTTTATCGATAAAATAACCTTCTTCAAGATTGGAATAACAGTCTTCCCTTATCTCGACGCGACAGTTAAGGGTTGCAGAAAAATCCATGTAACCTTTATTTTGCCCTTATCATGTCAGCTGATCAAACATTTATCCACATTGAAAAGCTATCAAAACCAATATTACACACTTTCAAAGGACATTTAACCGGACCTGGAGGCGCCGTGTTTACACCCGGTTCGCGACATACCAACGTCGGTAATGTTGTAGTACCATAACACCTTTGCTAACAATTAAACAAATGTAAGAGTAGTTTCACGACTGATCGGCCCGACAGGATACTGAGACTGGGTACAATATCATGTCAGTTGTTCCCATCATATCATACCTAATGGAAGCAACGATATATGTGCTTCAATATCAAACAAGACATCTATCATTGTGTACATGTAACATATAACAGTAGAGGTCATATCATTACAACCAATGTCATGATACGACTGCAATCAGTCCAGAAGGCGGTTTGATGTGCTTAGGAAAGGTAGGGCTAATATTGAATCAATGTCGCTAAAAAGACATACATGTATTTCAGTTTGGGTGGGATATTTTATCTAAACTAAGATGTTGTGCTTGAAACTGCATGAATTTTGTTTCAAATGAACTGAAAAAAATGGTTAAGCTGTGGGTCGTACAAAGTAATCAGAGACCGCTGAAAATGCTTAAATGCTTGTAAGGCTTTGTGTATTCTGTTCTTCACTTCTTTAAATTTAAATATGGCGGTTTTCATTTTTTCATTTGTTATTTCAAAACATAATCATCCACATCCCACCTTTTCTTAAAACGCTTAGCGAAACGTGCGAAAGAATTTGTGAGCTGGTAGCTTTTATAGAGAGTATTTGCTTTGACATAATCTTTTATGCAGCTATTGTTTTAACTGCTTAATACTTTGCATTCTTCGAATTGTTTATTATATCGTATGTAAGTAGGAGGAGATTAACTCTCGGGCAATGCGGGAACTTCTCCATGGAGAGGTTTTCCAACTTACCTGCGGTGCGCCGGTAGCTCTTCCCAGGCATATGTTTGGAGGATTTCCTTACCAATGTCAAAACTTGAAGTCGATAATATGACCATAACTGTGACGGTGTTATATAACAGAAAACAAACAAAACAAATTAACCTTTCAAAGATCAGCTTAGATTCTCTCGCTTAAGACCTTCGTAGTTATGGGTACTATTTCTTTAATATCTTATGAAGATTCACGGGGCTAATATTGCGGCAATGAAAGAACAAATGATGTTTAAAGACCTGATTTTCCATGGAAATGACATTAAAGGTTTCAATATTACCATGAAAACATTCGCAAACATAATTTATCGTTATAATGTCATAAGTTACGTACATGTTTTTGTTCTGCAGACGCCATTATTGCGTTAAAGGTCACATTTGGGTTAGATTATAAGGGCAGGAACAGTGTTCAGTGACAGTATAGAAGGTTAAAATTATTTTCTTTTAGTATAATGGTTTTATTATTTCAATTAATTTCGTAAATGCAAACACATTCAAGATAAAGCTTGCACTTTGAGATAGCCACGCAAAACTATTATTAGACCTTTTAGTGAATTAACGTCACTTTTAATTTGAAATAAAAGCATGCATGTGAATAAATAAGTGATTTCAATTTTTAAAAAGTTGCAACTCATAGACAATCTAATACACTTTAACAACACCGGAACAAAAGATGTCTATGAATCGGCTCAAAGACTGAAGAAAGAAATCATCCTTCGCTGTTTTTGTTATTTGATTGGAAATTTCTTTGTTTCATTATAGTACAAGTTCGTGTTACTGGTTATGTTGGGTTACTTTATTCATTACTTTTATTTTGAAATTTAAGACTTTTCTTTTTCTTATTGTTGTTGCTTTTGTTGTTGTTTCAATTTGTCTGAGTATTTTGTCACATTTACATTCATCGTGCAAAATTGTAACTTTTCTCTGGTTCTATTTTAAACGGAGGATTTTCAACCTGAAACATTAAAGAGGACATTAAAGGTCTGCCTTAATTTAACGACATGCATCTGACTAAAATATATGTCATAAACAACTTTAGCTAAATTACTAGAAAGGTCGAAAGTAAAGATAACCTTAAACTTTGACCAATTAATTATCATAAAATTCATTTTTTGTTTTGTTGACAAACGCAGAACTGACAAGTCAAAAATAAATTAAGTGAGTATTATTAATAATTTTTATAATCGCAAACATGACAGTGAAACTTGAGTTTGCATTGTAGTAAAGCAATTTTTAAAGAAATTTGTATTAATAATTTGAAAAAAATACGCAATGGGACTATTCGGTACAAACAACTAAAGGATTTTTTCTAAGACCTCATCCATTTAATGGTAGACGTTTTACACTTATAAAAAACACCTGAATTAAATGTCGATTCCATTAATTGTCGCCTAAAACGCGATATTTTCACCCACACAAAACTCGTAATCATTGAATGTTCCATCACATGCTCGAAGCGTTAAGCAAGCATGTAACATAATTTATTTAACCTATATTTTCACATTGTTTTATTCGAGTAGGCGAATTTTAAATAAATTCCGCCCACCACATAATTGGAGAATGTCAGCCACTACTTCTAATAGGGGCCAACATACTTTTCGTAGGCTAGTTTTATAACAATTTTATGACATAGAAATGTTTAAATCAATTTACTGTCTTACTTTACGTAACGAAATGGAAAGTTACCAGGCTGATTTGGGGTAAAATACTATTTTCACTTAAGAAATTACATTTAATACCAGGAATGAACAAATACAAAAATGGTATTTTTTCACATATATTCTTACGGTATAAAACTGTAATGTGCAATTATTCACTTCGGTAACATGATTAAAATTAACAAATCAAACTCTGTACCCCTGCAGATTAGAGGAGAGCTCCGTTTTCGAGGGAAATGTAAATAAACTGTCGATTCAACATATTGTTTTCTAATCCCTCACATGAGCAATTTATCTTTTGTTTCAATCTCACTGACAAATTAGAAGAACTGAATATCCGTCAAATCTGTTTCTGCTGATAATCCATGAGACGCCCTCTCGTTTTTATCGGAAAACAAAATAAACATCTTCATCCAAAATAAACAGTAAGGCGGTTCGAGCATTAGTCATGTCTACTACATCAAAGGTATTGTTATAATGCTCAAGGTAATATCAGTCGAAACAGATTCATTGGGTCAAGATGAGGCCATCATCTGTGATAGATAAAATTAAAAGAGAATTGATTTAAAAAGACTATTCTGAGGGAAGTTTGAGAATGGTCAATATGGAGATGTTAATGAAAGCTCTTAAATCCTCTTGGATTAGAAAAATGATACTGAATGATAGGAAATATATACAACAAGAAGTTTGCCAAAACATGTACTTGAAAAACATTCATTTGCTTGGTGCAGAAATATAAATGAAAACATACATTTAATAAGTAACCATTTTTGGAAAGATGTTTATATCTCCTATTAAATGTTTAAAAATTCCTCAGAACCGACAAATTCTAAAGAGGCAAAGTGTAATAACCTCTTCTATAATAAAAATATAAAGGTCAGAGGTGGATTCATATTTAGATATATTTAGGGCAAACACTTTAAATGATGTTCTAAATGAAGACGGCTAAATCGTAAACTTTGGAGACTTTACAAAAAAATCTGGTAGTATCACAAACTACCTTGACTATGCAAGCATAGTATGGGCGGTAAATACTTACTTAAGAATGATTAAAATTCAAGACCTTGGAGAAAAAAATAGTGAAGCCACTCTTACCACTTTCAGTTTCAATATTTATCAAAACTAAAACAGGATGCAGAATTATTTATGAAAATATGGTGAACAAAAGTTGCCACCAGCATTTCTAGATAAATGGATGAATAAGTTGGGTGATAATAATGAAATTGTAAAATTATTTAAAATGCCATTTAAATGCAATAAAATCACCTGTCCACAATGGTTTCAATGTAAAATTAACCACCGAATTTAAGGAACTTATACCCTTCTTAAAACAATTAATGTCAGAGAGAGTAATAGATGTTCTTTGTGCCATCAAGAAGAGAATACTATTCTTCATCTGTTCTGTAATTGTTCCACTGTCACATTATTTTGGTAGGGCTAACCTGCACTAATTAATACACATTGACCATCTTTAAATATCCAGTTCTCAAAGAAAGACATTACTTTTAGAAACAATTATTATCATAATGTTCTTAATTAGTTTGTTGTTAGCTTATTATTACATATTTAAAGCAGAAGAAACGAGTCGAAAACTCAGTGTTGAAATATTTAAAAAGTATATAATAAAGCAATGCAGAACTGATCAGTACAATGCAAATGAAAATATGACACACAAAAATAAATAATTAATACTGGAAACCATTAACAAATTAAATATTTAGTTTTTAATATTTAATATACAAGTAATATTATGACGCAAAGTTATAACGACCAATTTCTTTAAGGATTACACCAAAATTTTGTATTGACTTAATAATACATTGACAAAATTGTTTAAAAAATGTAAAATGTGTTATAAAATATAACATATAGTTGCATATTTTCAACATGTATGTACATAAGGTTAATAAATCTTAAACAGCAATGTTCAAAAGGCATGGCAGAGCCCACAATTGTTTAAGTTAGATAAAAGACTCAAATATTTAATTTGTTTTTGTTATTATTTTCATATAAAGTAAAGCAACACTTTACTGTATATTTCCCATCCCTTTATAATGTCTTATTTCCATAGAATACACAGTCTCCTAAGGCTTTGTGCTCTTTTTGCATATTTGTTTTCATCTTCATAATATATAAAATGGTTCGTTGTATTTTGCTCTCTTATCATATCATAAACAATATGATAAAAAGACAAAGTTAACAAAAGAATGGTAAAAATAACTGGTCTGCTAACTAATGTAGCAATACTTGGTAAAATGTTTCTCATAGTTCCTGAAATAATATTTTAACGTATATGGTTATGGGCTATTAAGTACAGATGCTCAATGCAAATGAAAATATGTATGTTACAAGTACTTAAAGCATACTTATGTTCAGTCTCTCTCTAAACATGACATGAACCATTCTCATACCTAATAAACTAAATAATGTCTTTTAAAGTAATCATCTGTAAAATAATAAAACAACTGCAAATAGAGGTGACGTTTCGGCGTAAAATGTCACATGCATATCACCATAACTATATATGATGAGTGTATAACATATCGCTATAACTATATATGATGATTGTATAACATATCACTATAACTATATATGATGATTGTATAACATATCACTATAACTATATATGAACATCGTATATGTGTTTTTTATTTCTTTCCATATCTGGTAATTACACAAACCGTTGATGCTTTCATGTCTAAATCTCCATGTTTTGTGATATATGTTGAAAGAAAAAAAGTTTACAAAATCATCTTTAATAAATGCTTATAGATAAATGTTGATGTTAATAAGTAAAGCATATAATTACTAAATAGTTTATTGATTATAACCCTCACTTAAGTCAATACAGTGATGGTAGGTAAAATGTAACGTGTATATGGTAATGAATCAGAGTCAGCCGTTTTGTTCCTGTGCCATACACTGCTTCTTTTTGTCTGACTTATTAAAAGAAAATAACTTAATTTAATTTTAATTGGGACGGGACATTTCTTTCTTTGAAAGTTTAATATGTCTAATGCATTCGCGTTTGTTTGCCGTTTACTGGTTTATGGTAGTAGAAAATTATACAACGCTAGAAGCGCTATGATTTGCCAATGGAGACTGCCTATGGAGGCATAAACTGGCTACAATAAGGCCCTCTTTATATAGGGATATTACAATTTCTGAAAAAAATAAAGATGTATGAAAACATTTATTTTATATGGAGCAGCATGCATATTTGTGTTCCTCCTAAAAGCTGTTTTCAATGTCGATGTTGCTTGGGAACTCAGATTGGTTTGACCTTTCTATCATGGACCTTTAATCATATATTTAAATTTTTAAGCCAAACCCTATGTAAAGAACATTTGGATAATGTGTTCTCTGCAGTGTTTATTTGCAAATGAACAAGTGCACCAGGCAATATTATAGGAAGCGTAAATATCTGACATTTTCTGAGTATCACAAAGCACGATTAAATTATGTAAATTGTATCAGCGCGCTATTAAAACTGTTGTAACCGTAAAAGTAAAAAAGGAAATCTTAGCGTATTTTCTTTGAAATTATTTCATTTCATTTTAGGAACACTTTTTTATGACCAAAAGCATTATTTAACGTGTTGCATGAGAAACATTAGTAACAGGGAACGTACGGCTAGTGTTTGTAATAGGAATACGTGCGGTTACTGATATTAGAACGACTACTTTCTAGCGTGATAAAATGGGAACGTTTTCAAGTGTGAAATAGCCTTTTCAAGTTAGTTTAACTTTGTCTCAAACTAAACTGTAGTATTCTGGGGTCTTCGAGCTGTTTTGTGTTTTATTATTTAACATTTTTATAATTCTTCTGAAAACAAAGTCACCTGTTAATAGGCAGACTGAGAGAGTAAAGCTTACTAGTAAACCTTAACGGCTGACTGGATTATAATGAATAATAAAATTGGTTACTCTTGTTTCTTCAACCTAAAGATTATTTTTGTATTTATCCCCATGACACCTTTATATAATAAAATCTGCAATAAGCGAATTTAACGGCTGGTAAGTTAAATAGCTTAATACCCAGAACGTTTGCTATATTCATTTTTAGAAAATGTAGTTTGCTTATAATTACCATATGCAATTCAAAACGAGTAAAAAAGAGCTGATGAATAAATATCCTTCTTATTTATAACTCAAGGCATTGGTGCATTGATTATGGTCTATATAATTGTATTTAGTTGAAGTCAGCATGTCTATAAAAAGAACTTACAAACAGGTACATGGTTAAGGTTTGTCAGTTGAAAAAAAGATGCCTTGTCAAAATTCGTCTTTTATATTGAAGTGTCGGTTAAATTAACTAAGAGATATAATTGTATACAAGCGTTTCTTGGAAGTTCGAATAAAAGAGGTTGTTAGCGTTATTTATTCGTTATTTTGTTTTTGGAATTTAAAACCATAGACAAAACAAATTATTATCATTGTAAACATCCAAACTTTCAAGTTAATAAGTCTCACAAAACAATTAAACAGTAATGGTAATTTAATATAATTAAAAGTCTTTTAACACCATTTTCCAGAGGTGTTTTAAATAAGATAACACTGAAAAGGACGCAACGCAATAGTGCATTATCTAATAATTTTGTAATTTTAAAAGACGTATTTGTGCCGTTTTAGCAATTAAACTGAACGCTGTTGTTTTAAAGAAAATAAATAAGAATCTTAACTATGCTAAGTCACAAATTCCTAGAAATATTCTTGTAGGGAAAATACTTTTATTACAAACTTTCATTATGTATAAGAGCAAGATTTGAACAAATTTCGTAAAATGCACAATACTAAATGTTTACAACTATGGTTAGTTATATGTATATAAATGTTATAACCCTAATCATAACGATTCCTCTTAATGTAGTAATGCGCTAAAGCGGAAGATATAATTTCAAACTGAAAATACAATATGCAAAACGAGGCATCGGATGTATAGTGCTCAGAGGCGCAAGACCTTCATTCCTCGTACTCAGTTGTCTCTCACTACCTCGGGATTCTTAACCCGGCGATACGAAAAATGATTGGTGGTTTTTCGACATGAAGTGCGATAATGATTTTCCCAAACATTTGACTGTAGTCCCACATATAACTGCTGAAATTAGCTTTTATGACCATTCTTGTACCGCTGATAAGTATCTTAAGCAAAAGATTGCGCAAATCGTTTCCATATTTCTGTTCAAACGAGAACAACGCATTCTAATTCTATGAAGATGTGATATAAAATAATTATTTGTTGCTAAGAAGTTCGCTTGTTACAAGCATTTTAAATAAAAACAAAAGAGGTAGACAGCTAGTGACAGTGACGTCTTAATAAAGATTAAGTGGATGGATCGGACGTCGTGTTAGCTCTGGCAAAACTTTAAGGAAGTATGTTCCATATTGTATCTCCCCTGGGAAATAACTAGTAACCACCGTCGATTGAAGTGGATTAAGCATAAAAAAGGTTTGTGTATGTTGAAATTATGAGAGAGGAGAGACGGGTTATTAGTTTGTTAAAAATACTGTGGTAAACAGAATGATACATGCAAAACATATAAGGAAAGAATCTAAGAATAATTAACAATGTCCTTCATTCACCTGTTTAACTTTATGATAACTTTAAATGGAACTTTATCATTGTGTACATATGCAAGGAATGGAGAGATAGAGGTGATTTATTTTACTGACCAGTTGCATTTCACTAAGTGGTTAACAAATTCGCACTTTCCAAAAAGTCTTTGGTTCCTCAATTCATCTTTACATAAACAGGTTGCTACAATCATTTACTTCTTCTTTGCCTACATTTTTTCTTGATTCAGAATTTAATACGAATTTACAATTAGCAATTTTGTGTAGTTATCTAACAGAAATATTATAATGATCATATTCTTAAAGAAATAATATTTCTCTCTTCTAAATACAACGAGGACATTGTTTGTTAAAAAATACGCTACTTTCTCTTAACGACGCCATAATTTATCTTAGAAAAGGTCAGCGAGTATTCAAATAGATCTGTTTTCTTTTTTATTGCTTGCATTTGAGAAACTCCGCAAGAAGTGCGAGATTAGAGTTCTGTTAAACCGATTTAAGCACCAAAGTCGGTCTTTTTTGCCAACTGGCCATTCCAAGGTGGCAACTGTTGGATTTGCTTTCTTGTTTAATGACTCATTCATTTTCGTTCTTACGTTTACACTTGACTTGCATTTGAGTATCTGTGCCTTTTCAAATTGTTGGTATATGTTGCAATACTCATAGAACTTTGTCATAATTCCTTATCAAGAATTAGTAAATGATACTAATTCTGCTGGCGACAAGCTGTTGAAAATGGCTCATGGCTCATGCATCAGACAAATAAAAATACATATTATATAAAAACTAATAACATTTATTTTTAAATATATATTTATTTAAATATTAGTAATTCTTCATATTGCACTTGTTGCACGCAATCAAATACCCCTTATTCACATTACTTAAAATAGTTGCGGATCGATCAGATTCCGTATTCTTTAAAACAATTCTCACAAACTTGAAAAAGCAATTTGTACTTTAATTATGGACAATTGAGAGGTAATTAGGTTTCAAAACAAATATACCGCTCTGTGCGTTGTAAGACATCGTCAAGTAATGTTTGTTGTAGTAATATGTGCGTCATTTCTGTTTTCGTGAGACGAAGACCTCGGATTTTACGTGAGTCAAGTGATTTGCAGTGAGAATCGGATGATTAAACCAACAGTCACAGTGTATATTTGACTGACATGGTAGATTCACTGGATGGGGGAAAGTAGTGTGGTATTCTGTGGAACTCATGGCCCCTTTTCCCTGTGAAACTGCAATATTTTTTCACTGATAAATCGAGATATTTTATTATGTTCGGCATAAAAAATGCCATAACATATCATTACGACTGTCATGCGATCGCGGAAATACATTCCACGAAGCTCTCTGCCAAAGGCTAGTCTTCAAATTAATTTTAAGAGCGGGTTTAACGAGTCAATTAACCATTAATTCGATCTAATTAGTACCCCTAGGGTTAATGTTGAACTACGGTCACCTATGGGGAAAATCTGTGTCTCAATTTCAACGGTTTTCCAAACTAGATGCTTTGCTTTCAATTATAGGCTTTACCAAAGAATACTAGACAAATCTTGTTTAATCTTCATTAAGCATTTAATTGCGTTGACCTTTCAAGGTACAAATATAAAAAGAAACAAATGTTGAAATAACCCCGAGCTATAAAATTGATAACCAGAACAATAACCAGTTTATTTAATGTATGCCAAGAACAAAACGCGACGGTTATCGTCTAATATTTCAATTTTTAAAATTTCAATTTTCCCATGTTTCTTTTGCAGGTCACTGAATTGAAATACAACTTATTCTCCCACAAAAATAGTTCAAAAATATATATGTCAATTTCATTATTTCTATATGTATTCAGTGCCGAAGGATAAAACAGTACTTTATGTCTTTGCTTAGTTATACGAGGTCGAATACACTTTGTATTCAAGAAACCTTGCGTGGCCGTCATTTTTTTAAAAGGTGTGTTTTAAATTAACGTTTGTACTGTGTTAGCTGTATAATACAAACTTTTGTCAAAGTTTCGCTCTGTGAACATGTGGTGTAAACTTACTTAACTTTTTCAGTGGTCATGAGGCTGGTAATTAGTGGGGTATTCCGGAAATAGTTTTAAAGATGTGAATTGTAGTAAAATAATAATATTTATATCACTCATAAATCCGGATGTTCGTTCATTACAAGTATAAGTACATACGTGTAATGTGTTGATGATATGCCTTGTGTATTCTGTTTCTATAATATCAGCAATAAACTATATCTAAGATGTTTTAATTTTAATTTTATTTATTAAATTATATTATAATTCATTATTTTGCATTATTATTAAATTTAATTTTAAACAAATTGCTTATAGATCACCTTAATAGATCGACCTACCTTGTTGTCTCAATATTAAAATTAGAACATTCTGAACAATTTAAAACAAGTGTATGTGTTAGGCTTGAAATGTTTCCTTAACGTTGTATATTTATGTAACACATAGTAGTTCTTCGAGTATGGAAATTAATAATGAGCTACTAACGTTTGTATATTGTAGTAGTTTTAACAATAATATTATTTAAATTATTTAAATGTCACGTTCCTCACACGTACGTTTCGTTACAAAATTCAGCTAACCAAATACAAGTTATATGGTCAAATAATAATAATTCAATTATTATAACTAACGTACATGTGAAGAACGTGGCATTTGTTTAAATATTTATTAAAGCAAAGGTGCAGTTAAATGGCTTTTAGTACGGACCCAATGTATATATGAAGATTTTTTTTATTATTTATTTATTATTTTATTTATTAATTATTTTTAAAAATATGTATGGCAAAGAACAAGTCAAAATAAACTGCATACTGAATAAATGATGCAAGTACTTCGATAGCGAAGAAAATGTTTACAATTTAGACCATCACTTTGCTTCCTAATTCAGTGTAAACGGTTGTTGTTGGGTGTTTTTTTCAATTTAACATTGACCAATATTCTATGTTACAAAAGGCATTTCTCACTGCTTCCATAGAGGTACAAACGGCTGTCAAGTAATAATTCTCTGATTATTTGTTTTCAATAACCATAAATTGCGTAAAAGTAAGCAAACTTAACTCAGTTTAATAATGAGTTACGTTTGCAAAGCGGGTGAATATACCACTTTAAAATACCGAAGAATGTTTATTTTATTAAAATACGATAATTCAGATATTTCCATACTACAGCTTTCCACTAAGCTAAGTAAACGATAAAATGGTTCGGTTTTCGTTAAACAGTTTTGATGTTTAGTTTTAAATAAATAATAATTGCGATATACTTACTATAGATAAAACTTTATTCAAATAATCCATCTCATTTTACCTCCAGAACTAACTCTTAATAAAGCAAATATCTGACATTGAAATGCAGCATTTCTAGACACTGAGATCGCTATTTCCGTAACTGCGACTCCATTAAAATCTATGACAAGAGAGACGATTTCAACTTCAGCACTATGAATTATACATAACTTGATGGTGATTCGCCTCGTGCTGCCTCCTATGGTATTTACATATTCTTACTTACAAGGTTTGCATGAGTTTGTACTAAAATAGAATATTTCAATGCTAGAAATCTAATTATGACTTCAAAATTGTTACAGCAAGCCTTCCGATTTTACAAACTTAGGAAAGCATTTTCCAAATTCTTTCACCGGAATGATTTTATTGCTTCAAAATGTAATACCATTATGTACTTATTTATGCAGCAAGGCATACGCCTTTCTTTATTTTATTGAAAGGTTTAATATAAGATAAAGAAAAACCTGATCAGGAAATGTATTGCTTACTGTAAAACCCCGGGAATCCTTCGTTGTCAATTGATTTATTTGACCCTTTTAGTCAAGAACTTATATTGCTTTTAAACTACACAATAATGAGCCACGTCGTTGAAACGATATGAAAACAGCGAATAAAAGCCATAACTGCTGGATTTCTGTCTCTTTATCTCTCCAGCTGTGCTCTATATAGGTGAGACAACTTGAGCAGTCTTCATGACCTTTACATGAGATTGAACAGTAGATATACCTCGGGATTTCGTTTCCCTTAATTATATAATATGACAATTACAGCCAATAAATCCTTGCCTTTTGATAACATAATATTTCAATTTGAATTGTTTTATCTATTATCTCTTTACAATGTTACATTTTGTGTGTGTGTGTGTGTGTGTGTGTGTGTGTGTGTGTGTGTGTGTGTGTGTGTGTGTGTGTGTGTGTGTGTGTGTGTGTGTGTGTGTGTGTGTGTGTGTGTGTGTGTGTGTGTGTGTGTGTGTGTGTGTGTGTGTGTGTGTGTGTGTGTGTGTGTGTGTGTGTGTGTGTGTGTGTGTGTGTGTGTGTGTGTGTGTGTGTGTGTGTGTGTGTGTGTGTGTGTGTGTGTGTGTGTGTGTGTGTGTGTGTGTGTGTGTGTGTGTGTGTGTGTGTGTGTGTGTGTTTAATTTTACATTTTGACACATCTCACATATGACTTCACTGCATATGATCGCGTGACGTAATTAAATTGTTCTTATTATACGTCATCGCTTGGGTTGTTTTATTTCAAATTACTCTCTCGTTTGGTACTTTTAGGTTGTCGATGTATTAATCTCTAATACATATTGTACATATGTTGATATTTTATTATTATGACAGTTATTTTGTATATATATAAAAGCTTATCAATTTTAATTTCCGAAGCAATTGTTTTTAGTTATCTCACTTTCATGGGATCTTTTTATTACCCAGTTTGTTTGAGAGAAAAGCGTCAAGAAAAGGCAAGGATTGAGCGCTGCAAAACCAGGTTTAAGCACCTCAATCGTTCCATTGGCCGACTGGCCGTTCCAAGACGGTAACAGTGGTGGAATTTTAGCGTTATGTCTCGTCTCTGTGTGTCTGTCACTTTTACATTAACATTGTTTACCATTGTCTAGAGATAGTTCAGACTTTAAATGTATGTGGTAATTCTTATAGGATCTTTTGTTATTTTCCTATTCCAGATGCCTGAGGGTCAGTTCTCAGACCGAGGATAAACAAAACAATCCAGGAGTAAAGCCAAAGACGACAGGAAACAAGAAAGCAACTGAGTGCAGTCAAGAAACACATCATGGTCGCTAGTTCTATTTCCGAACTCATTAAGAATATCCGCTTTTTTCCTTACCACTGCTTTGTTGTCAAAGAAAGAGTGCCATTCTTACTTTGGTAAATAATAGACCATACATGCGATGAGTTGTAGGCATATCGCAAACAATAATGAACTGCTTTTAATCCAATGTATGCACATATGTTTTGTATGTGAAAATGCATGTGAACAAAGTTCAGTCACGAGGCATGTTATTAAGTTCGTGTTGTTGATGCTGTTATTGTTGTAAATATTAGATTCAATATAAAATTACAGAAAACGGAAAGAACGCAATAAAATGTAAACAGACAAAAGGACCGAGACGCGACATTATGTGATAAAATAACAAAAAAACAAAACTATCAGTTAAGGAAAATAATATGTTACTACATTAAACTTAAATATACTGATTACTTTAAATCTTCTCTTTTATAAAAGTACTTTTGGAACGACGTACTTAAAAGACTGCATTTCGGTGTACAAGCGGTTATTTATATATAAGGATATGCCCTATTCTATCCAGCACTCTCCCATCCTACTTCCAACTCGCATTTTCTCAGTTTTGTCTGTTTTGTTTTAGGTATCGATAATATGTATGTGTTTTCTTTAAAACAACGTCCACGTACATGTACCTGATTAAATCAAAATGATCCATGTCTTTCAAAGTTTTGTATGCATCATTATTCTTATTTTAATATACTGTGAAGGTTTCTTCTTAGAGTACAATTTATAAACTTCTAATTTTGTGATGCGCCTTTCGGGCATCTATATGTGTTCAATAAATAATTTTTAAGGCCGTTTTGAGCATGATGTATCTTAATTTCATAAAATATGGACAATCCTTCAAGATTAAATGTAGCTAAGAAGTGCTATTATTCATCTTGATAACATGTTTCCAAGTGTAACGAATCTTAACTTGCGCATACGCAGATAAGCTGGTTTCTCACTTTCATTTGTAAATATAAATAAACGTAAGAACAATTATATATTCTGTTTGTTTGTAAATCTCTCTAAGGGACAATTTATCTACTCTTTTCTATCTAACTGACAAATTAGGAGAAATGATGCCTCGTCAAATCTATTTCCAGCGATTATTCTTGGGAACTCTCTCGTGTTTATTTATCGGAAAACAAAAAGAACATCTTCATCCAATAAGAATCGTTAGACGGCACAAGCGTGATTTATGTCTATGAGATCATAGGTACTGTCATATTGTTTCCGATAATTTGGCACGCTCTAGCCATCTTAGGGTCGTATATTTCAAGGATGCCGCTAGGGGCCTACTAAGAAGCAGTATCTTTGTCAATGGAGACGAAGACTGATGATAAAGTCAGACACCGAGCTCCGGCAATTCTCTCTTGATATATGGCGGTGGATTCGAGTCGACAAGGCAAATAACTCTGTATAAGGAATATTTATTTAAGTATGGGCAGCTTGCAAGAGTGATTATTTAGCACCTTTTAAAAATTAGAACACATAAGTATGATGTTTACAAAACACGACAAAACGTGTGTATCTTTAAAACTAAGTACATAGTGAGATATTATGCGGAGCTGTTTCCTTCACTATTAAAATATATCACACACACACATAAGATTGGTTTTTGCTAGGTTTCTTTTTTCAAAAGATTTTGTGAAAGAAAACAGGGTGGATGTGTGTCACATTAGTCATAATACAAGTACATGTTTTCGTGCCACCGGAGACACCCACCTGCCTGCAGGTATTACATATTGTACTAATTTAATAAAAATAAACAATTATTACGTTTAAAATGCGATTAAGTATTTTTTCCGTTGTCATAAAGAATACATTCTAACGCAAATTAATTAAATTATAATTCAATTCTTAAACTTGTCATAAACCAGCTCGCCTTTTGTTTCTCCCAGAGGTTTACATCTATACAATTTCCGCTGTAAACTGCAATAAATTTTGCACTTTCGCATAAAGTGAGCTCAAAAGTTCTTTGTTTCTGGAAACACAAGTGTATGAAGTTGTTTTGTGTTTTTAACTTTCATTTATTGTGATATCTGTGGTATCTATTAGCGTATACTGATAATTTTCAAACGGGCGGTTACAGATAAAATTTATTTTTGTTTTTAAAAATAATACGTCTTGTCACTTGTCACATGACCATAGAGTATTGTCTTCTACTTTTATGACTTATATAAGTTATAGTTTAATAAAACATTATCTATTTAGGCACTTTAGAATGGTTTTGTTGGCAACACTATGACCTATATATATTATGTTATGCTTAAGAAATACACTAAGACATTCTGTCAAATTAAACATTACACTCTCAGAAGTTTTGTTGTTTATCTTCATACGATAAAAATTTATACCGATAAACTCAAGTTTTCTGAAATGGAAACACAATAAATTATGTTCGGTTATTTTAGATTTTTCTAAAAGCTAAAGAATTATAGTTAGTCAGTTGGTGAGCTATTAACACTTTTCGTTGTGTTACTATGATGTATGTCCGCATGCACTTCTATAATCGCATACTCCATTTGCTTGCTCTCATGACATACTCGGGTGAATTTACCCGTACCCCCAAAGCTACCAAAATTGGTATGTTAAATACAATTTATAAAACTAGATCAATGACGTTCGACTATTTTTGTGATATTAAGACATGCGTTAAAGTACTTGATTTACTTCTAATGCCTCCTTAGTATAAGTTTTGTACTGGCTCGTGTATTATTACTTTGTAAGGCTTTTAAATACCTAACGCATGTTTGTTACATTTGATCCATATTCTCAAAGCCAAATCTTGTAATATATAAATGTCGTCAAGCTACATTGAAATCCTGTTGTTGTTTATTCTGTTTATACATTTATTATTATGATTATGTACAAACATTTAACTGCCACCGTCTAGACTGGAACATTAAGATACCTCTTAAGAATTCACGGCTGACAGATTAACACTATTTTCTCCTCATATAACGCTTATTATTTGAGTTTAGAAAAGGCTGTCGTGGAAACTAAAGGAAGTGTGCAACATTTCATTTTATGGTCGGTTTATTTCTAACGCTCAGAATGCTAGAACTATTGTCCTGAAAAACAAAATATGTAATGCTGATAATCTTAGTGAAAATGCGTAATCAGAGACGCATAGGAAAGCTATCCATGTCATAATGATAGTGTACTTTATTTATTGACCTGATTATTGATACTGTAACTTTTATAAATACATAATGCTAATTAAGCTCACAAATTAAGACTTAATTGTTTAAAGTGGCAAAAAGCTGACGTTTAAGAGAAGCATGACTTAGTTTGGGTAAGAATCAATAACAATATCGGATAAACAGTGATAAACGACTATATGTGTTAAAACTTGCGACTTTATGTTCCGATCCAAAACTAATAGAGAGAGACCATGAGTTAGGCCGATTTATACACTGTAGCATAAATCAAAACTTGACATATATTATTGCAAAAATGTTGTATTTTTGTCACAATTATTGTAATAAATAATGTTTGATGATATTTGATGAATGTACATAAAGACCTCACGCTTAAGGATCAACATTTCTACCTGTCTTTTTCTCTGTTTATACCCTCGCAGTCTCGATTAGCAGTAATAATATAGTCTCTGATCATAACCTCGCAGTCTCGATTAGCTGTAATAATATAGTCTCTGTACATACCCTTGCAGTATTGATAAGCAGTAATAATCTATTCTCTGTTCATACCCTTGCAGTCTCGATTAGCTGTAATAATATAGTCTCTGTCCATACCCTCGCAGTTTCGATTAGCTGTAATAATATATTCTCTGTTCATACCCTCGCAGTCTCGATAAGCAATAATAATATTTTCTCTATTCATATCCTCGCAGTCTCGATTAGCAGTAATAATATTTTCTCTGTTCATACCCTCGCAGTCTCGATTAGCTGTAATAATATAGTCTCTGTCCATACCCTCGCAGTCTCGATTAGCAGTAATAATCTATTCTCTGTACATATCCTTGCAGTATTGATAAGCAGTAATAATCTATTCTCTGTTCATACCCTTGCAGTCTCAATTAGCTGTAATAATATAGTCTCTGTCCATACCCTCGCAGTTTCGATTAGCAGTAATAATATATTCTCTGTTCATACCCTCGCAGTCTCGATAAGCAATAATAATATTTTCTCTATTCATATCCTCGCAGTCTCGATTAGCAGTAATAATATTTTCTCTGTTCATACCCTCGCAGTCTCGATAAGCAGTAATAAGATATTCTCTGTTCATACCCTCGCAGTCTCGATAAGCAATAATAATATTTTCTCTATTCATACCCTCGCAGTTTCGATTAGCAGTAATAATATTTTCTCTGTTCATACCCTCGCAGTCTCGATTAGCAGTAATTATATTTTCTCTGTTCATACCCTCGCAGTCTCGATAAGCAGTAATAATATATTCTCTGTTCATACCCTCGCAGTCTCGATAAGCAATAATAATATTTTCTCTATTCATATCCTCGCAGTTTCGATTAGCAGTAATAATCTATTCTCTGTACATACCCTTGCAGTATTGTAAGCAGTAATAATCTATTCTCTGTTCATACCCTTGCAGTCTCAATTAGCTGAAATAATATATTCTCTGTTCATACCATCGCAGTCTTAATTAGCCGAAATAATATATATTCTGTTCATACCCTCGCAGTCTCAAATATCTGTAAAATCTATTCTCTGTTCATACCCTTGCAGTCTCAAATATCTGTAAAATATATTCTCTGTTCATACCCTCGCAGTCTCAATTAGCTGAAATAATATATTCTCTGTTCATACCATCGCAGTCTTAATTAGCCGATATAATATATTTTCTGTTCATACCCTCGCAGTCTCGATTAGCTGTAATAATCTACTCTCTGTTCATACCCTCGCAGTCTCGATTAGCAGTAATAATATATTCTCTGTTCATACCCTCGCAGTCTCGATTAGCTGTAATAATATATTCTCTGTTCATACCATCGCAGTCTTAATTAGCCGAAATAATCTATTCTCTGTTCATACCCTCGCAGTCTCGATTAGCTGTAATAATCTATTCTCTGTTCATACCCTCTCAGTCTCGATTAGCTGAAATAATATATTCTCTGTTCATACCCTCTCTGTCTCGGTTAGCTGAATTAATCTAGATGGCCTTCTTAGTCAGGTCACAAAAGCACACATGTTTAATGAACCTCGCGCTCTATATAAAACCTTATAAATGGAAATGATGTCAATTGTGTTCTGTAATAAGTCTAAACAGGTAACAGACAAAATAGGTAACAGAGTAACAGACTAAACTGACAGCTTGTCATCAATGTTTAAATTTTAATCAGTCATATATATATATATATCAATAATTCAAACTTTCACATATTTCTTGCAGTCTGATTATGCATTGTTTCTTAACAGGTAATGAAACATGTTTCTATACACAGATATATATGCATATAGTCGTAGCTGCGGCAAACGGCATAATGAGAGCACTTGAGAAGAAGAAACTAGCTGTGATGGGAGAATGCTTATGATGTTTACTTGTTCATCTTAGAATCAGTCCACGCTTTTTCTAAGAAAGAAATTAATATCAAGTAAAAGATGGTCATGTTGTTAAAAAGAAGTAGAAATTAATATATCTTTTATGTCAACCCGCTCGAATACAATTTAAAATCTTAGCAAAAGGTTATTCTATTTGGTAAAACACTTTTAACATAATTGCTACTATGTTTTAATTAAAATCCTGTTTTTTATCTGTGCCAGAAAAGTAATTAGTATGAATGGTATTTGAACGGTGTCATAGAATGTCAACTTAATATAACAAGAGATAAAATCATTTGAATCTATGGTTCTCACAAGTTTATTCTTAATAAGACATTTTTATTAGAGCCTCGACAACAACAAGTATATAGAAAATACAAAGACAGAAAATGTTATTATATAAGGCTGAAAAGGTTAATATCGTGAGGCTTTCCGATTTCGAGTCAATATTTTCTTTTTATCCTATCAATTGTTTTAAAGCAAAACATTGATTAACGCTTATACGCCTTTTTGGAATCTGGGAACAGAATTTAAAAAAAGGCCCCTCATATTAAGATCAGAGTTGGCGTTCCTCCATGTCAATAAACCCAAACATAACTATATATGGGTAGAGAGTCAAACGATAACAGCTTTTCAAGATAGCCAGTGTTTCATTGTCTGGTGATCTAAGCAACCCACATTGGAAATTCCTATCGCCACACTATCTCAAATCCAAAGTGTTCTCGAACACGTTTACCTTTTTGTATAAAACACTAGTTCTTGTACTTTCAAGCAAAGTCGTGTTAACAAATCGAAACATGAAGGTGACAAAGTTTGTTGAGAAATGTGCGTCCCTATAAGTTATAATATGAATGAAATGGAGAGATTATTTCATCTAATATTTATTTTATTGTGTCTCTTAAAATCTTAAATTTAATACGGTTTGACGACCTTCGGACATTAACTTGAGACGATAAATTATTTCATTTGAAGAAGGCCATACAAGATGCTTGTTATGCATATGTTGATCACAAGGGTTGCTGAAAAAGCAAATGTCCTCTCATCGGGTATTATATACATATATTAATTATATATAAATAATTCCAACCGACTGCAATAGTTTAATTGGTAGAGCGTTGGCTTGCGGATCGGGAGGCCGCGGGTTCAAATCCCGGCCGGTTCAAACCAAAGATTTTAAAGTTGGTAGTAGTGGCTTCCCTCCTAACGCTCGGGTCTAAAGGGACAGCAGGGACCGGCAGGGTTCAATTCCTGTGCACCTCATAAGTGCCCCTGCACAATAATGATAGAAATGTCGCTGAACGGTATCGGCAAAAATGCCGGCAAATCCCATCTCTAAGATATTTCCTAGTATTTCCTAGTGACACTGTTATATTAAACTCTCTAATAAGCTACAAACAAAGCAATGCAGAAAAAGTTTAATAGAATCTAAATCGGACAATTTGTTTCTTTATTCATTTAAATTCAGGACAATAGCAACGTCTGCGCAATTAAGTTACATACTGGCACACTCTAGTGCACACTACGCAAATCGAACTCAAATATCTGTACAAACAGGAATTCAGATTAAATTACCGCATTGGATGAAAGATACGATAGAAAATATGAAAACTGACGTCTAGAGAGTCGACGAAGATAAGCAATAGGAATGAATCTAAAACGACGCAGACATCTAGTGACAGTGACAGCTAAATGTAGATTCTAGAAGGCGAAGCCGACTTCGTGACAGCTCATGTTTAACATCGAAAAATATCTGGCACATTGCATCTCCCCTAGGAATTAGCACTTGTAACCATTATTGATTTACGTTGATTAAGCAAATAAATTTTCGAGTTTGTTGATATTTGGCTTTTTAAAAAAATGAACCGGCTATTAATTATGTTTAGTGTATTATGACAAACAATGCAAACATGTAGAGAATACTCTTAGGACAAGTAGAAGTAGTTGTTGTTGTCGTTGCTGTAGTAGTAGCTGAAGTGGTGATAGTTGTGGTATTAGAAGTAGTAGTAGAAGTAGTAGTAGTAGTAGTAGTAATAGTAGTTGTAGTACTAGAAGTAGAAGTAGTAGCAACAGTTGTAATAGTAACAGTAGTAGTAGTAGTAGGAGTAGTAGTAGTAGTAGTAGTAGTAGTAGTAGTAGTAGTAGTAGTAGTAGTAGCAGCAGCAGCAGTAGCAGTAGTAGTAGTCGTAGTAGTCGTTGTGGTGGTGTTGTTGTTCTGGTTATTGTTGGTCGTGATAATAATCGTAATAATAATGTAGAGTTGTTACTTTGACAACAGGATTGTTTAGAACAAAAGACTTGAAGTATGTATGTAGAATATAAGATGGAATAGTCAGAGAAGACATTAAAAGTTAAGATGGTAGGAAACATCCGTCTTAAGCTACGCAAAGATTTGGGAGATGTGCACGTGAGATTTCACAAAAGCTCTATAAGTACTAGTTTGATCAAGTAATTTAAAAGAAATGACTTTGGAACAAAAACTTTGCTCATGACTTAAATAACAATTACGTGTTGCCTGTTCTTATCTTTTATCTCGATGCTACTGTGTTGCAAGAATCGTATAAAGCTGTCCTGTATTTTCTCCTATATTCTATCTGCTGATCAAACAGGTATCTGTCCTCGATGGATCCCACTGTTACCACACGCTTTCAAATAGCATTTATCATTTTGTACATGCAAGAGAGGACGAGCAAGATCATATCTTTACGACTCTTTTATGATACAATCGTAGAAATACATTCCATAAACCCTTTCCAGAAGGCTGTGCAAGAAATTATTTATGAAGAGTGGAATGGTCGTTCCATCGAACTAGCGGTTCCAGAGGTAATTAGTACTAGTAGTGCTTAAATTGAATCACTATCGCTAATTGAGAATATATGCGTCTCAGTTGGAACGAGGCTTTTTTAATCAAACTCAGTGTGTTTTGCTTCAAACCAAAGAACTGACATTTGTGTAGCCGCGAAACTGCATATCATTTTAATATATATTCAACGTGTTTTTCATTTACACTGTGTCCAGAAATAACTATCAATTTGGTACTGTATAAACCCAAAGTTTTGGTGAATAAAACCATTTATTCCTCCTGCAAAATGAAAACCATAATCATAAATGCCTGAGGTAATTTCGAGAATATACTGCTTAAATATCGTTATTGTATATGTCGTTAATTAATTCTAATTTTGTCGAGTAAAGTGTTTTAGAACTTAGCTTATGTTTATGTAAGTTACATACGCTCAATTGTGTTTGGTCACAAGAGAATATTTGATATTTGTTAAACAATGTCGTACACGAATGTATGGCTCAGGGCATAATTTAAATTAGCATCATACTTCAATTCATCAACACCAACAGATTCAGACCTTATATATTAGCAGTTGTCTAAAAGGTACAAAATACTTACCTAAATTGGTGAGTACTAACAACAAAAGCACACGAACAGTTTTCACCATCGGGGATTTCGAACTGTGTCGATTGATAACATCCATTGTGAAGCCAAGATTCATTAAAGCCACATCTACTACATGTATTTATTTTCCTCAGCAGTTTGTAAATTGTAAACAAAAATGCAATTATTTAAAAGTCAAATACACCCATACTCTGTTTCGTAGTCGAGGCTTGCTCTCTAAGCCGCAAAGTCTGCATTCGAGTATCTGGCCATAATCCGATTCACATAAAAGGAAATAAAACAAACTACTTCATTTGTTCCTCGGAAGTGTTCCACGTATGCTTGTGAAGCAAGTGTCAAGAGTTATTATCGGCAAAGACAAATGTACTGTAGCATCTCTTTTCCTTAACTACAAACTAGACCCTGTGCGTTATTGGATTTATATTGAATAAACCCGCATGGAGGTTGGTATGCTAGGCGCTGAAGAAGAAATATTAAGTGATTAATTCTGCTAATTGATACTTTAAAGTATCATAAATAACAGTTCTATTAGCTTTTTTCTGATTGTTGATTACATCAATAGAGCTACTATCCGTAATAAAGTTTATTATATCAAACGTCATTGTATTTAATTTTCGTAATAGATATTTCACTCTTGGCATACGGCAACATCTTACCAAAGTGTTCTTCTATCTAACAAAAACATTTGGTTTAGCAGTCCTTGATTAATTTATCAACAGTCTGTATTTAAGTACATTGGTTGTGTCGAAAACGGACACAACTCTCCGCTTTTAAGTGGGTTGGATGTGTCGATAAAGGAAACATACGTATGTATTCAAGTAACTTATTGACATATGTTAACACGTTTTAGTTTAGTATACGCGAACATCATGCTGAAATATCGTACACAGTTGTAAAAAAGTAGAAGTAATGCACTGTCAAATACCTTTTTTACAATTCTGTTTAATGAATCACCTTAAATAAAACGCCCAAAATGTCTGGCTTTTGTATTTTTTCTAAGACTTCAAGAAAACGTAAACGGCAACACCCACCAGCCATTGTGTAGCTGTACATATATTATTAATGTCATCTTTTTTTCTTAAAAGGTTGATGTACGTATTGTCTGGAGACAGCAGTTGGCATCGATAAGCTAGGTTTACTTTGGATTGAGTCATTTCGATGTTCTGGACTTTCGGATGTTTTTTGTCAAAATTAACATGAGAAATTATATATAAGTCAATCAGATCATGTTTATTAAAAGAAATCTTAAAGATATATTCTCAATATATCGATATATGTATTTTTGTCCTAACCCAAAGCATCTGTTACTGTAAAACCGCTGTATGTTTGGTATAATAATTGTTATTAATAAGGTGTTTATGGACCAACCTGCTGAGAGTCACTTGCCAAATTTACTTCTCAGCATTTCTGCCTGACACACAAGCTACTGTTGAACACATAATAACATTTTGACTCTTGTGGATCTTAATCTACTGGGGTCTGCAAGGGTTAAACACAAATATGCATCTCATACTGTACATATACAGGTAAAAGCAAACTTAGCTGCGCGGCGTAAAACATAGTTGAATAAAGTATAAAACAGACTATTCTGGGGAAGAAAACATTTTGTTTTGGTCGTTTTGTTGTTGTTGTCGTTGTTGTTTCGGTTGTTGTTTTTGCTGTCGTTTTGTTGTGTGTGTTATTTTGTTGTTGTTGTTATTGTTGTTGTTTTGGGGAGTTTTATGTGTATTTTTGTGGGAGAGGCTATTTGTTCACGCATTTGAGGAAACCGCTCTTTGTAGTCTAGTTTGTTATGTCAAACTTTGAAACCGATAACGCGAGATGTAACTCTCTTTGTGCAAGACTGTTTACTTATATTGCTCCGGGTACTGAATACCTGAGTATTAGTCATATCCAGAAAATGGGCAGAAGTGTATTTATAATAAGCTTATAGAACGCGTTTCTACTTTTCATAAAAGGTTTAAAACTAAACTTCTTTATGTTGGTTTCTAAAGGTGACATCAGCATTTGTGCTTAATTTACAGGATTGCATTCCTCTGAAAATGTAAGTCCGAGCTTAATGACCTAGGCTTGAGGAAGGTTGATAATCTATGGGTAAAGTAGATGGCTCATATTTACATTGAATGATTTACATATATCTCATGGTTTTGTTATACCTGTTTAGTGATTCAGTGGTATGTTTACTAAATAATTATCTCATGTTGCCCGTATCAGGTTAAGCTTAATATAATATAGGCTTCTAAAGTAAAACGCAACTTAATAGCCAGCACAATCTTCAGTTTCTGTTGTAAATAATAGGTCAACGTAGAGCTTAAACATAAAAAGCTTTTAGTCATTGTGTGAGGTACAAATGTAAGGACAAGAGATGTCATTATGGGATAAAGATAACAAGGCCATAGAACGATTGTTAAAACCCTTTTGTATGTTGTTGTTTGGAAGAAAATAAAACTCCCAAACTGTGCATGTTTTGTGAGCTAGTAATTGAGGTGTCAATAAGTTATTATTGATGAAAAATAGCTTCTAGGTAAAACAATCAGTACATTGCCGGTGAGCATAATATAATCACATATTATCTCTGTTTGCACCCATTTGCATGAAGAGTAAACAGTGAAACGGCTCCCCCAACCTAACCTTCATCGTAGGCATTGTCGTTCCGATCTGGAGGTAAAATAAATCATGCTTTTGATTTTTGGCGTGAATACAGAACACAGAATCCATCAAAATGCCTGCATGTATTCGCATATCTTTTAATTTCAATATTCTCAATAAGTAATTAAGAAAAAAAGTCCTACCAGAATTATTACAGACCTTTAAATCTAAACTACCTAAACTACCTCTAGACAAAGGCAAACGGGGTAAATATAAAAGTAACGAAAACACAGAGACGAGACAAAACACACAAAAAGAAAAACCCAAAGTTTCCACGTTGGACCGGTCAGTTGACTATAATCGTTATTTACGTAAAACGGCAAAACAAGAAATCAGAATGAATCGATTAAAAGATTAAAAGAAAATATTTATGTTTAGAAAAAATACAAATTCAAAAGATAAGACCGTAGTTTTTGTATGATTGTTTTGAACGTGACTATGAAAAAAGCGAGGAAGATGATAATGTCTGCCGTTTATAGACATTGCTCGTTCATTTTTTTAAAGAACAGCCCCCCTCCCCCCCCACACACACACACAATCCCACCACACACACCCCACACACACCCCACCCCACAAAAAATCAAATTAATTGATTACAAGCTAAATATATATATAGATATATATTTCTCTCTCCCTCTTTCCTTCTTTTGTTATTGCTGCCAGAGACAGAAACTCCTGTATTGAATGGATGTAATGCAGCGTAAACATCATTGACGATAAGTTTATACGCTTTTCTCATCTTGTTATATGGACAATCAGCTAAGACGTTGATGTTTAATTTTGCATTATCATAAATTTAGAATAATGGACAATAAACGCTTTATATTTCACTATGGGTTCTGTCAAAAAAAATAGGAAAACTTATTACTTACACTTAAGTATAAGTTCCTGCAGGAAATACGCACAAAGTCTCCAGAACAGGTATAATAAGTTGTTACGTATATTAGATGTAGGCAAAGTATCGGATACCACCTTTAACACATCACATCCCAGTCAAATAAAAGTCAACACATTATTTCGTATACAAGTTAAATAATTGGAATTTTTTCTTTGCCTTAGCTAAAACTGATACTGTATTGGTCGCCACGCAGTTGGATAAATAGATCAATTAAGAAATTAAAAAAGCCTCAATAAATAAAACACTCACGAACTGTCTGGCTTTGGATATAGTTTTGTGAAAATCAACAAACAAACAGTATCTTTCAGCCAATGTGTTGCTATACAGATACAGTTAATGCCAGTTAAATGTCTGCCGTGAAGGATGTTGTACCTATTGTCTGGCGACGAGAGTTGGCATGGCCCAGTAGGGTTTTCGTCGGATTGAGCCATTCAGAGATTTTAGACTTCGCGATGTTGTTCCTAAAAGTCGCTACATTTTTATAATGTATACATTAGCAAAAAAGTTGGAATTTATATTTTATATTGATTTAACATGACAAGAGAACACACCTTTTTACTTCTGGTTCAGGCGAGTAATTCAATAGTTGTGATGCTGCTACATTTTGAAAGTAATGATCACACAAAACATGTAACGTCCATACGATTCATTTATTAATAATATTTACGGTTTAAGTATAGAAAAGTGTTCTTTATAAATTTTATTTTTTATATTTGTGGCGTAAATCGAATAGGGTGATATCATTTTAAACCCAGTTATTTGGGTGAGTTTTTTCGCATTGCAAATCAATGCAAGGGATCAATACGACATTTGAACTAAATGACTGGTTCAATAAGAAGCAAATGTATAGAATTTCCTTGTTTGCATATCCTACATCGATTGCATTTTAAGAATGTAAACAAAGCTTCAATTAAAACATAGCGTCTAAGAGGACAAATGTATTGCACGCCTTGCTTGCAACGGCACAGTACACCCATAATGTCTCTCTAATGCATTAGTCAATCAAATTTATCAAATTCTTTTGTGAGTTAGCGCTGTCATATATGTCCTTTTTCGTATCTGCAAACTTTAAGCGAGCGTTTCGGCTTATACAATGTACCGCTATATAACGCAAATCTTAAATCAAACAATCTGAAACTTTTACTAACATTCTGTTTACATAGGACATCATTAATTGGTGACATGTTATTTCTTTTTGATTGATTGCTGAAGTTGATTACTTTGTCGTCTGTACTTCGTCATAACATGGAAACACTATTAAAACACGTTTTTGTCTTTTATGTGAAGATGAATTCGGAATGACTTTTGTTGCGCCTTTTTGTCTGTGGTTTGTTTTTTAATTGGACGTCACTACAGATATTTTATTAGTGTTGTAGTGATGTTGTGATATATCTGTCAGTAAAGGCTGTTTTTTAACATTCGATGCATTAGGCTGTATGCCTTTAATGCTTGGGTGATTATTTTAAGTGTATAATATGCAAAACATATCCGCTGTACAGCAGCATGTCAAAATTTGTGGAAACAATATCGATAGTTGTAATATGTATTAAATATGTATTGTGCAGCTTTCCTTGTTTTGGACTCTTATTTCAAATTATTCGATTATACCTCTTGAGAAGTATATCATTTTGCTGTAAGGCTGTATTTCTAATGAAGCCTATTCGCACCACTGGCTGGTTTAGAAAAGGTCACTGCATTTTGTTAAAAATGTATAAAATTTGTCTAAATCTATAAATATAATAGATATTAGGCGATAAACTTTATACACAGATATTATACATTTTCGTTGAGAGCCATTTCAATATTTTCAAACAATTCATGCTGTACCATCATCAACACTATGCTGTGTTCTTATACATGTGATATCAGTTAACTTGTTTGATTTGTATGACGTCAACAAACAAATGAATAACACAGGAACAAGCTGAAACCAAACCAAAGAGCCTAAATAATGCGTCCAAAATACAACGTTTGCCATTCAAATACCTTTTGTAAAGGCCTTTTGAAAACAGTTTCGGGCGACAAGGAATGGCAACGGCAAGTCGGCTTTGAACAGATTGACTTGTTTAGGACTGTTAATGTTGGAGTGTGATTTATGGAAGGGGCGCCTTAGCAATAAATACATCTCGTATAAAACACAATGGCAAAGGGTTCTCTAACTAGGTGCCAAAAAACGACATATCTTGCCTTCTGAGACGGATCGACGCATAAAGTTTATGCAGCAACCTTTAAAAACGGAATCACATCAGTCCAAGTTAAGATTTAAGGATGCGCTCACATAATAATAAATTAAATAGTTAATATACATAAGAAAACAATACATTTCTTTCTAACTAATTGTTAACATGAAGGGCTTTCAGTTAACCTATGGTGCGCCGTTGGTTCTAGGCAGGTATTTGAATGGTGGCTCTAAGATAAACAAATAAACAAAAGAAAATAAAAATGCGACACAAAATACGAAAGCGTAACTAACTTGTACAAGTTGTCTTGGTGCCGTTTCTTGTTAATGGTCATTATATCACTAAATGTTTTGAAATGTATTTATATATCACCAGTAGTTTCAGTATACAAATAACAAGCTCTACCTACTTTAAGAAAACAAATATTTATAGAAGGAGTTATACACATTGCAGTACATGATTTTAAATGTCTAGTGAAGTATAAAATCAGGCTGAAAGAAACTATTTTAGTAGAAAACACTTAGACAAAATTAAACGTAGACGCCACATATTTCTAACATCGGACACATTTGACATGCAAGACGTAACTTTTAAGGCTTTTTGACAGTCTTACACAATGTTACTTCGTCGTCGACAGTGTTCGTAATTATACTGACGTACGGTTGACAGTTATTACTACGAATCCGAACATTTACATTAAAATAAAAGAACTGAATATTTTGCTTTGGAAGACTTAAACATATCGATTCAATTTAATACACAAGCATGAATGGAGCAGAAAATGCGTGAGGTAAAATGTAAGGGATGGCACTTCGTGACACAACTCCCAGAAGCTTGCAAAACATGATGGATATTTCGCATGTCGTGACAAGATTCCTATCAATTTGTTAAAAATGATTTCCCATACGAATTGCAATCAAATTATGAGCGGATGCTTGAAAGTGAAAATATTTATACATTTTTTCTTTGTATTAGATTTAATAGAGTAAATTAATTGATGCTTGCATACCACAATTAAACAAATTGTGTTTATAGTTTATTTTATTCTTAACAATATCGGTCATATCGTGTGTGTTAAAATGTGTTTCTGTCATTATTCGAAATATTTTTGTCATAACGTAAATAAGTGTGTAAATGTTTAGAGCAATATATTATAAAGTATTTTACTGGATACAGAAACAGGGGAAATACCTTTATGTTAAGCCATCTTAGTTTAATATTATAGACCAAAATTATTTTATAAAAAGTTTATTATTTATGATTAAACATGTTTATTCCGTCCTATTTAAAATTACAGAAAGGAAAGAGCTGTTAAGTAGTTTGTCTCAAACATGACTCACTCATACGCAGAACCAAAGTGCAACTGCAAAATGCAAAATCAATCAGATATCTCCAGTTAAAACCCTTTAATATGAAAAACACAGATAGACAACCAAACTTTAAAGCTTTAAATAACATTTTAGTTATATATCTTATTATGCTCTTTGCACCTAATTATATATATTCATAATTTTTGCCCAGAAATCTAAATTTATACTAGACCACCAGATCTGAACCATTAGATAATTAATATTTGTCATACCGATTCAGGGATGTGTTGATACGGGTCAAAATAAGTCAACTATACTGCATCCATCACTCAGTATTTAGCAATGAATTTAAATCAGTATATATGTGCCACCTTCTGTGTTTTGTATACCTTCTCTGGATACAATGTCAGCACTTAGATGATTTTCCGTTAGTGATTTAAGAATGATGGCATTCATTTTATTTTTCTTAGAGATAATTTTCTACCGCATGCATCACGTATAATATAGATCAATATTATTTTTTTAATGGTTCGCTCTAAAATTCCTATGTTTAAACAACAGAAATTAACTGGATGCTACTTTAGGATATGAATCGTACATGTAGCTTTATTTCTAAAGACAAGAAAGCATTTGTGGATCTCAGCTTTATTATAGAATGCACATGACATCAAAACATAAAACTTTAAGATCCCAGAATTCTACGGCACCTTTAATGTATAATAATTTAAGGATGTGCGTATGTTAAATGTGTGTGTCTTCTTACTTATGCAAACCTTTAAACTGAAAAAAGCAAAACCAAATTATGTCTGACCATGATAGTACTTTAGTGAAGTACTGCAACAGCTTAAATATTTACCACATAAATGCACACGTTTAATAAGTACACTGTTTCAAAACGAATGGTATTATTTTAACCAAAATAAATTGTTGAAACAACAAGTTTACTTCATGTTACCATATCATGAGTCAATATTCCTGTACAAGCTCTCTATATTGGCAAATGTTCACCAATTGATATTAAACGCAAGTAAATCGTCCCGCATATAACCTTTGCGTGACTAAAGCAACAAAATGACATACAGAAGTTTCTATGGTTTGATGTAAGAAATTGCCTGAACAATTTTGATTTAATATGTCTGACTAACAACAGTAACATTATTAACCAAAGGAATGTCTGCGAAAACAAAAACAAACGCATAAAAGGTTTAAATGAACAGTAATGAGCTAAGAAACGTACACTAAAACAATAGGGTAACGAATAAGTTTTAAAACAAACCGGTTTTCAAAACTGCATGAACATGTTTAGATTTCTCATCTTTTACAATACTAACGCAATGAATTTGATACATGTGCTTTAATCGTTATATTGATTCATGTACTTACCTATACACGTTTCTTATTTAAACTGGATATACTTGTATGAAAAGTGTCAACAGCTGTTGCTTATTCACACATCATCATTGACTAATGACTTCTTTATGTCCTAAGTTGACACGGCCTTGAATGGAAATAGCTATTTATGTAATGGTTTATTCTAACACAAATATCATTCGCTAGACGGTGTTAAAGTCATGTTGTTCAAGGAAACATTGCAATTGTAATAACCTTGTATGAGTCAGATTTTACAGAATAAACTTCGAGAAGTTTACTTTTCAGATTTGCATAAGAGTGCTTAAACTGAGCTTATTTTTCAAATTCAGCCGAACAGTTCATTTTTTAAGTTTAATAACCAGTGTTTTGCATCAACTAAAAATGTAATTAATATACTGGGTTTATGTTCAGCATTGTAGATTTAAAGGCGGACTACTGTAACTTACAAGAGTGTTTTAAAAACATATTTGGATAATATGAAGAACAAAGATAAAAAAGTGCTGAAAGATCCTTGTTTTAATAGTGACATTCAGATTTATTCACCTTAAAGATGATTAACAAGTGTTACGAGATCTTCTTATAAATGCTGTTTTGTGGATTTTTAAAATATTTTCTGATTGTATTCAGAAATGAATGAACTTAGTTATTATGTATTGTATATAACAGTTAAATGTATCACATGAAAGAACGCAGTCGTATTAAAAAAATTTCAACAGCCCTTGTATATCTCTTAAAATAGACAAACACTAATACGCTCTTGTCATAATCATATCAAAATACAGCAATTTTGTAACTACATGTAATATAACAAATACTTGATGCCATTTCATCGTATATGAGCCTATAGATATTTCAAAAGTAAGCCGAACAAATTTAATATTTTATCATCTGTATTTTCAGATCCATAAAACGTTTGATCTTCAATATCAAAACGTCCTTTATGTGGTTAAGCTATATTTGCACTCACATGAAACTGAAATGCTGTCATTTGTTTGCTTTCCATATAAAGTAGCAATAAAGTAACCCTAATTAAACTATTGTTTGACCTATGAATCATACTAAACAAACAATAAAAGTAAAAATTAAGATAACCCCTTTCGAAAGGAACAAACACAAATTATCGTATTTATCTTTATATTTGTAAATACAAAACTAAACACATATTATAACAATACCATCCCATTAACGTTTTATCTCAACCAGTTGGGTAAATAAAACAAAACACAATTTCATCAATTATTAGGTTACATATTATGTGTAGAGAAAAATGCTTGAACTTCATATCATAACATGTACATAAAATACAATACAGGTATATTTTTGATAAGGGTCCGTTCAAAACACATGCGTGCTGACAAGCAACCAGCTGTAAAATCGTATCAGAGAAACGTGAAACAATCCAACAATTAAAAAGTTGTCAATGACTATAACCTACTTTATCAAAACTCTAAAGCAAATCAAACAGCAATTACTATTCGCCAATTTTGTCAGTGCCCGTCAAATGCCTTCTGTATACATTGTCAGGTGACAAAAAGGGACAACGCCGAGTTATTTTCTAAACAAACACATTAGGAATTATTGGCTTTGCCATGTTATGTAATTAATTAAAGTGGCGCCTTTGTTAAAAAAAGGTCTCCAGTAAACAAAATGGTCGTTGGCACTTATACAGACTAAATGTTCAAAGGAATATAGAACAGAACAGAAAAGAACAGATCTGTTATTAGGCTTATACAAAAGTACATCACAATATACAATGGTATTGACTTTTGACAGAAGCACTTTAAGGAAATAACTTTTTTCTTTACAAATAGTTGTATGTCTCTTTCGATTATTTATCTACTTTTTTTTAGTTTCAGCGATCCATTGTATGTTATATTGGCATAATAACTGGACAGTAAGTAAGTAATAACTTTGTATCACGTATTTCACACGTCTCATTGTTCTTCCGGGTATGAAAAGATATAAAGTTAGCATATTGTACATTGCTTTAGCAATAAAGAGGAACACCAGGAGGAAAATAAGAATTGGTTCTAGGAGACTTACAACAAATGTATTTAAAATTAACGAAAGCACAGATACCAGGCATTACGCACATTATCTTGGTTACATAGAAATTCGACATGCCTCTCTTCTTGTATGAAAACAGTCACATATTTTTTAAAGTAATGATTGTTCGCAACGTCTTATATTTGCCATGTAAGTTTTTTTTCGTGTCTTTTCTAAGAAAGACTACTGAAGAAAACAACAGGCTGGGTAAGCAGCAATACTATGAAACTGTTTGTTTTAAAGCCATAATTTAACTGGCAGGTATGTTGTTTTACCTTTCAACATAACCTGTGTTTTGATCGAGACATGTTTCAACCGGCGCTTCTCAGTTCATTTGGATTAAAGTCCGGCCAATTTATAGGGAGCTAATCGTTTTTGTTTTAGTCAGACATTCTTGTTTTGAATTGATTGTACGAAAGACACATTCCCGAAGATATGATGGCTTTAAGCAAAATATTTGATCTTGTTTACTTTCTGCAGTACTTTAGTACTGCAACATATTTTAAACCTTAAAAAAAGGTGAAACGAAGGTATTCACATTTCACTCAAATGCAGCATATAAACATCCAAAATGTACTTCTATACGCAGCTTGTCAAAGAACCAATGTAATTTTAAGTTATGCGTATGTCATGCAACGAACTCAGCATTGCCTGTTTATTTACTTAAAAAGACGTTAAGTAAGCGATATGTCGATCTACATAGGAACCAACTTATAAAACACTGTTAAATTTGTCTTAGGATGTTTCCAGCTGATATGAACACAAGCATAAATACTTTTAAATTATGTGAAACGATTGTTCATAGAGGAGTTATTACCATTTGGTAATTTACCAGAGCTCTTAAATGTTACAGAGTGGCCGTGTGTTTTAGTTATCTAAAGACCAAACCACACATCAAAATAATAAGCACATTTCAGCTGAATGGATACTAGTCGTATCTTGTTTTAGATTTAAGATTTTTCTTCCATGGCTCGATCAACGACCAATTATCAGTTATAAACTCTCTTCGTAAAATGTTTCATCTGTCCATTCTTTTAAAGCGTAGATGTTTGCCATGTACCGTTAACAGCCCTTGATCATAACAAACAGATGTAGCAAGAGTTGCTTTACCAACATAATAATGTTTTATTGTTTCAAGATACACTTTCCGTTATTGCATTATATGTATTCATTTATTTATTTATATGGAGGAATGTACAAAGTTGAAATATCTGCCAAAGGCAATAAAATAACTTTTATCAATATACATCAACAATGGTTGTTAAAAACCTTGAAACTCGTATTTCAATGTGCGTGTTTTTCCTTTTAGCTAGATTATTAATTTTATTTTTTCAAAGTCTTGAATACATTTGCGAAACGTTGACACTACGCAATTTCTAGGCTGAATGCTAAAACAGATTACGCCAATATAAACTATAACAATGTTTATTAAATAATATATAAATACATCGATTCATGACGTAATTCGCACATTATTCTTCTACTCAATGCCTTATGGCTAAGTTAAATAATACTGTTAACAAGAACACAAAAATTTTACTGAGATGTTAATCCCAAAAATAGACTAACGAAAAGTGATATAAGTGCATTGTAGTTTGCTCACAAAACTCTCATTGTAGATCAAGAAAGGTAACTATTTTTAGTTTATTTACCCAAGTCAGCGAATAATGGTCTAAAATATCAATGTAATTAGTTCCGTAACATATAATACACCGAGTAATTGATTTGTGACCCTAGCTTCTAAGGGTCAAAATAAGAAAAACAGGATTTATCACCCAGCGTTAAGCTATACAAATTTTGTTAATGCCTGTCAGACGTCTTCTGTGAAGTATTGATACACATTGTCTGGTGACAAGAACTGGCAAGGATGAGTTTGGTCCTAAGCAGATGTAGCCATTTATGGCTGTCTCTTTTGTGACTAATGAAAGTGGCGCTCTCATCGTGAAAGTTTCTCATATGAAAACGCATTAAAATGATGGGTTCGTTTTAATTCTCATGTACGGAAAACTAAATGTTTCTTAAGCTTTTTTTGCATTAAGAGGTTTTGTTTTGTGTATTGCAGTATTTTGATAGAATTAAAGCATTACATGCATATATCACAAATTAACTCTATATCTCGTTAGGCAAAATTATTGTTGCGTAACTTAACAACAAAGAACCGCTGTTATGTTTATTTTTTAATTACCTGAACAAATGAAATATATACTTTTGAACAAAAGCACGACTTAACACAGCAACACAACTTAACATAACATCTGACAAGATATGCATAGGATATTAATTACCAATTTTGCATACAATGGTAATTACCACTTTTTGAATGGATAAGTAGATTTTTTGGCGAAGCTGATACGTAAAAACAGCAAAAATGGCATTGTTATAAAATATTCCTAGAAACTATTGCATTACAAGAGAAAAGTGCATTTGATTTCAAACAGGGGTTTTCAGTATCATTTGAAATAATACTTTTTTTCATAAACTGCTCAACCAGATATAAGAAAATAATACGTAATAATAGTAGATGTTTTAATATGTTTTTGAAACCTTAATCTTTCTTAGTTACATAAAAATAAAACTATTTTTAGAGGATGTACTCAAACTTTAGAATTGTCTTGTTTTTTATATATTACAATTAATAATAATAATAATAATAATAATAATAATAATAATAATAATAATAATAATATCAATAATAGTAATAATAATAACAATAATAATAATAATAATAATAATTATAAAAATAATAATAATAATAGTGATAATGATAATATTAAACAACTATTTTCTACTCAGGTGTTAACATCAAGGTCTTTCAAGTTACATATGTTGCGCCGGTGGTTCTATGCTGGTATATGTTTGTGGCTCTACGATAAACAAATAAACAAAACAAAATACAAAAGCGATACAAAATAGGAAAGCGTAACTTACGTGTAGAAGTAGTCTTGGTGCTGTTTTGTGTTAATGGTCATAATATCACTAAATTGCTTTTAAATGTAATTATACATTTTTGGCTATAAGACGTTCGATGAGAGGGCATCAGTACAACCACTAGTTTAAGTGTACAAATAAAAAGTTATACGTACTTTAAGAAAACAAAATTATTTATGGAAGGAGTTATATAACTTGCAGATCATTATTTTGATGTGAAGTAAAATATCATGCTTAAAGAAACGTATATAGACGAAAACACTTAGACAAAATTAAACATAGACGCCACATATTTCTAACATCGGACACATTTGACATGCAAGACGTAACCTTTAAAGCTATTTGACAGTCTTACACAATGTTCCTTCGTCGTCGACAGTGTATTCGTAATGATACTGACGTACGGTTGACAGTTATTACTACGAATCCGAACATTTACATTAAATTAATAGAACTGAACATTTTGTTTTGAAAGACTAAAACATATCGATTCGGTTTAATACACAAGCATGAATGGAGCAGAAGATGCATGAGGTAAAAAGTAAGGGATGGCACTTCGTGGCACAACTCCCAGAAGCTTGCAAAACATGATGGATATTTCGCATAGTGTGACAAGATTCCTATCAATTTGTTAAAAATGATTTTCCGTAAGAATTGCAATCAAATCAAGAGTGGATGCTTAAAAGTGATAATATTAATACACTTGTCTTTGTATTTTATTTTTTAGAGAAAGTTAATTGATGCATGCATGCCTCAATCAAGCAAATATTATTTACTGTATGTTTTATTCTTAACAATATCGGTCATATAAGAGTCAACAATTAATTAATACGTGTGTTTTAAAATGTGTTTCCGTCATTCGTGGAAAAAAACTATTTCGTCATAACGTAAATAAGTGCATATATTGTAAGAGAAATATATTATAAAGTATGTTACTGTACAGAAACAGGGGAAAATACCTTTATAAAGACATCTTAGTTTAAAATGCTAGGCCAAAATTATTTTATAAAAAAAAACCTTCTTTAGGATTTAACCTGTTTATTCCGTCCTATTAAAATTACAAAAAGCAATGTGCTATTTAGTAGTTTGTCTCAAACATGACGTCACTCATACGCAGAACCAAAATGCCATTGCAAAATGTAAAATTATTCATATATCACCAGTTAAAACTTTGTAATAAGAAAACACACAGAGAGACAACCAAACTTTAAAGCTTAAAATAACATTTTAGTTATATATATATTAGCATGCTCTTCGCACCTAATTATATGTATTTATATTTATTTATTTTGCTCGGAAATCGTAATTAATACTAGAATACAAGATCTGAACCATTAGATAATTAGTATTTGTCATACCGATTCAGGGATATGTTGATCAACTATACTGCACCCATCCCTCCGTATTTGGCAATGCATTTAAATCAGTGTATGTGTAGATCTCAGCTTTATTATAGAGTGCATATGATTTCAAAACATAAAACGTCCAGAACCCAGAATTCTCAGATACCTTTAATACATAATAATTAAAGGATTATGCTTTTTTGCCAAGCGTACGTATTAACTATCTGTATATTAAACGAATGCTAATTGTGTATGTCTTCTTACTTATGCAAACCATTAAACTGCAAAAAGCCAAACCAAATTATGTCTGACTATGATATTACTTTAGTGAAGTACTGGAACATCTTAAATATTGTCCCCATAAATACACACTTTTAATGAGTCCACTGTTTTAAAACAAATGGCATTATCTTAACAAAAAAATAAATTGTTGAAACAACAAGTTTACTTTATGTAACCATATCATGAGTCAATATTTCTAAGTTATCTATATTGGCAACTGTTTACCAATTGATATTAAACGTAAGTAAATCGCCCTGCATATAACCTTTGCGTGACTAAAGAAACAAAATGACACACAGCAGTTTCTATGATTTGATGTAAGACATTGTTTGAACAATTTGGATTTGATATGTCTGACTAACAAAATTAACAATAATTATTAAGGAAGGTCTGCGAAAACAAATGCAGAACAGGTAAAAAAGAACAGTAATAGGCTAAGAAACGTACACTAAAAATCAATTGGGTAACAAACAAGTTTTAAAACAAAGAATTTCAAAAGATTCTTGGATATGTTTAGATTGCGTATCTTTTACCATACTTAGTCAACGAATTGGATACATGTGCTTTAATCGTTATATTGATTCATATACTCATTTATACACTTTTCTTCTTTAAACTGAATATATATTGTATGAACAGTGTCAACAGCTGTTGCTTATTACAAATACTTGCTTCAATTTCATCGTATATTTATACTCACATAAAAATGAGATGCTGTCATTCCTTTGATTTCCATATACAGTAGCTATAAAGTAACATTAATTTCACGATTGTTTGACCTGCTTAACAAACTTAAACAAACAATACAATTAATAATTAAGATTGCCCCTTTCGAAAGGAACAAACACAAATAAACGTATCCTTATCTATGTAAATACGAACTAAACACATACTACATCAAGATTTTACCATCCCATTAACATTATATCTCCACCAGTAAGGTAGATAAAACAAAAAACAAAAGAACAGTTAAAAGTTAAATAATATATATAAATATATATATATATATATATATATATATATATATATATATATAGAAGAAGAGAGAGAGAGAGAGAGAGAGAGAGAGAGAGAGAGAGAGAGAGAGAGAGAGAGAGAGAGATATAGATATAGATATATATATATATATATATATATATATATATATATATATATATATATATATATATATATATATATATATATATATATATATATATATATATATTTATATATATATTTGATATCAAAATTTCCACAGATATTTAAAAATATATATAAAAATATATATATAGGTTTCAGCAAAAATGCAAATCATTGCTCTAATAACTTGGCATATGTAAACACTAAGTAACTAATAGCCTTGTATTATACACGTCTCATCGTTCTTTCGAGAACCAAAAAGATATGAAGTTAGCATATATTTACACTGGTGTAGCAATAAATAGGAACATCAGAAGGAAAATAAGAATTGGTCCTATGAATTTAACGACAAATATGAAAATTTGAGCTACCACTTGAAAAGGCCATAGAGAGTTCAATAAAATGTAAAATTGACGACATCACAGAAACGAGACATTACGTACAGCTTTCTATGTCTTTTTTTTTAAATCTTGTCCTATCTTTATTACAGAGAGCTTGGATATGTTTCTCTTATTGTAGGAAATCAGTCACATATTTTTTTAAAGTAATGATTATTCGCAACGTATTATATTACCTATTTTGCGATTTTGTGTGCCTTTCCTAAGAAAGACAACTGAAGGTAACAACGGGAGGATAAGCAGCAATACTATGAAGCTGTTTGTTTATAAAGCCATACTGTGACTGGCAGTTACGTTGATATACCTTTCAAAATAGCCTCTGATTTGATCGAGACAGGTCTCAACCGGCTCTTCTCAGTTCATTTGGATTAAAGTCTGGTTCAATTTATAAGGAGCTAATCGCTTTTGTTTTAATTAGACATTTATTTTTTTGTTTTGAATTAATTGTACAAAAGACACATTTTCCAAGATATAATGACCTTAAGCAAAATATGTGATCTTGTTTACGTTGAACACCGAACGTTGAAAATTCAGGATACTTATTATCCTTCCATATTTATTAACAAAATATCACAAGGTCCGATTAATACTGCAACGTATTTCAAAACTTAAAAAGAGGCGAAAAAAAGGTATTCACATGCTATTTAAATGCAACATATATATAAACATCCAAAATGCACTACTATGCGCAGCTTGTCAATGTATCAATGTTATTTTAGGATTTTGGATTGTGCGTATGGGATGCATCGAACTCAGCATTGCCTGTTTATTTACTTAAAAAGACGTTAAGTAAGCGATCTGTCGATCTATATAGGAACCAACTTATAAAACACTGTTAAATTTGTCTTAGGATGTTTCCAGCTGATATGAACACAAGCATAAATACTTTTAAATGAAACGATTGTTCATAGACGAGCTATTACCATTTGGTAATTTACCAGAGCTCTTAAATGTTACAGAGTGGCCGTGTGTTTAAGTTATCTAAAGACCAAACCACACATCAAAATAATAAGCACACTGCAGCTGAACGCATTCTAGTCGTATCTAGTATTAGATTTAAGATGTTACTTCCATGGCTCGATCAACGACCAATAATCAGTTATAAACTCTCTTCGTAAAAGTTTTCATCTGTCCATTCTTTTAAAGCGTAGATGTTTGCCATGTACCGTTAACAGCCCTTGACCATAAAAAACAGAAGTAGCAAGAGTTGCTCGACCAACATAATAAACCGGCCGCAATAGCTCAGGTGGTAGAGCGTCGGCTTGCGGATCGGGAGGTCGTGGGTTCGAACCCCGGCCGGGTCAAACCAAAGACTTTAAAGTTGGTAGTAGTGGCTTCCCTCCTAATGCTCGGGGCTAAAGGGACAGCATTACGCCTGACTCGTCGGTGTCAGTATAATGGACCGGCCGGGTTCAGTCCCTGGGCACCTCATAAGTGCCCCTGCGCTATAATGATAGAAATGTCGCTGCGCAGTATCGGCAAAAATGCCGGCTAATCCCATCCCATCCCAACATAATAATGTTTTATTTTTCAAGAGACACTTTCTGTAATTGCATTATATGTATTCATTTATTTATTTATTTAAATGAAGGAATATACAAACATTGCAATATCTGCCAAATGCAATGTAATAAATTTTAATCCATATACATAAACATTGGTCGTAAAATCCCTGAAACTTATATTAGAAAGTGTATGTTTTTCGTTTCAGCTAGATAATTAATGTTATTTTCTAAAGTCTCAAATATATCTCCGAAACGTTGATACTTTGCTTTTTCTAGGCTGAATTCTAAAAACAGATTACGCCAATATAAACTATAACAATGTTTAGTAAATAATAATAAATACATCGATACAGAGTGTACTGTGCGCGTTATTCTTTTGCTTAATTCCTCATGTCTAAGTTAATTCATTCGAATTGTTAACAAGAACACAAGAATGTGACAGAGATTTTAATCCCAGGCATGGGTTAACGAAAAACGATATAAGAGCATCGTAGTTTGCTTAGAGAACTCTCAGTGTAGATCAAGACTTGTAAAATTAACTATTATTTAGTTTATTTAACCAAGAAACGTCAACATATAATGGTCTAAAACATCAATGTTATTAGTTCCGAAACATATAATGCACCGAGTAATTGATTTGTGAGCCTAGCTTCTAAGGGTCAAACTAAGAAAAAACAGGATTAATCACCCAGCGTCTAGCTATACAAGTTTTGTCAATGCCTGTCAGACGTCTTCTGTGAAGGATTGATACACATTGTCTGGTGACAAGAACTGGCAAGGATGAGTTTGGTCCTAAGCAGATGTAGCCATTTAGGAGTGTCTTTTGTAACTAATTAAAGTGGCGCTCATATGAAAACGCATCAAAATGATGGGTTCGTTTTAATTCTCATGTACGGATAAACTAAAGGTTTCTTTAGCGTTTCTTTGTTTGCATTAAGAGGTTTTGTTTTGTGTATTGCAGTATTTTAAAAGAATTAAAGCATTCCATGCATAATTATTATTATCACAAATTAAATCTTTATCGCGTTAGGCAAAATTATTGTTGTGTAACTTAATACCAAAGAACCGCTGTTATGTTTAATTTTTTAATAACCTTAACAAATGAAATGTATGCGTTTAAACAAAAACTGAACTTTACACAGCATCTGACAAGATATGCAAAAGGATATGGATAAGCAGACATTTTGGCGAAGCTGATACGTAAAAGCAAGTTAAAAACCAACTGGATTGCTAGCATTTTTATAGTACAATTTTGTCGAACACCAGAAAATGTATTGAACTTTTAATGCACACTATTTGCGCTTCTTCTTGGCAGAGACTTAAATAAACGTCATTTATGATTAGTGTTCATTTTAATTTATGTTATTAATTAAGAAAGACAAGAAACAAAACGATATTTAGTGTATTCGTATATTTCGAAGACCAATAAAGTTTGTTTCTTGGACAATGTTTACATTCTCACCTTTAAGTCTCCGTTCAATCTTTTATCTCCGCAGATATTGACAGTGTTATGACAAAAGTTCTATATATTATTTTTATAAATGGCATTATAGAAATGATTCCTTGAAATTATTGAATTACATGAGGAAAATGCATCTGAATTTATACAGGCGTTGTTCAGCATCGTTAGAAATAATATTTATTTCATTAGCTGCTCAATCAGACATTAGTAAATATTTAGTAATAATAGTAAAACATATTGATAAGAAAGCAAACTTTATCAAATGAAATAGTGTCATTACTTAAGATTGTACCAAGAGGCATATTGTCTAAGTAGGCTCGCATACTGCAAAATCAATCAAACAAATTAAATTCGGCAGATCAGGATAGTAACCGGTTCAAACCTAATATGCTTTGATAAGTAATGCGACACCGTTTCTCAATACAAAGATTAAACAAATGAAACAGCGTAGACGAAAAAAGCGTGAAATATGATTCTTTGCTTCCAAAGTTGAGCAAAAACAAATTGAACAGCATCCATCACCCAGCGCCTTGCTTTACAACCTTTGTCAATGCCTGTCAAACGTCTTCTATGAACTTTGTTGTACACATTGTCAGGCGACAAGAAATGGCCATGCTGAGTTTGCTTTTTCACTGATTCAATCATTTAGAAGTGTCGATTTGTGGCTCTTATGTGATTAATGAAAGTGGCGCCTTTTTCGCAAGAGATACATCTTTTACAAAATACAATGCCAATTGAATTTTCCTGAAGTTCAAAAGAAACTAAATGGTCTTGACATCTCCCTGAGGTGAATTGGACGGTTTACTTAAGGTTTACTGACACTTTCAACAACTTTTTATTACTATGACTATCATTAAAAAAGACACAGCGTAACTGGAAAGCCCTTCTCTTTAGTATTTTCTGTACTGTATACGAACAGTTTTCTGCCAATGACATCAAGCGAATAATTTTATATTATTTTATTAGATGATTGCGTGACTGTACCAACATAATGTGACACAACACAGTTTTTGTCTGTTTGAACCTCGTGATTTAAAACGTCTGGCTATCTAATACAACTTACAATAAAACTGGAGGAGGGCAACACTTATAAAGAGATATATAACCACAATTTGAAAAAAAAACGAAAACTGTAGAACCGACACTTAAATACCAGTAGTCCTAACAGTTTGTTTGCTTATTGAATTGATTTTTTTACAACGCATATTTAATAAAACGTTTCGGAATACATGCACTTGTTTCTTAAGAAAAAAGTTTTCTGAGAATAATGACACACACACATCATTATCAGAAAACGTTTACATTGTTTTCATTAGTAAGATAATTTAGTAAGTTTCCTCCTTTTAACGTTCCATCAGCTAACTGGCTATTTCTTAAAGTTGTGTGAGTATTTTGTACATTTAAACAATATAGTATAAATACATTATACAGAGGTTCAGAAAGATAGATTTAGAAAAATAAAGAAATGTTTGTCCATAATAACATACCAAAGTAATAATTACATATTCAATAATAATATGTTTCAGAGGTAACATTTTGTTCATATGACTCTTATAGGCAGATATTAAACGCGCGTGTTCACTTAATAGGTTTCGTTCTTTCATCGATTGTAAATAGACACTTCAAAAGACGCATCATGGCATATGCGCCTGAATATGACAGTAATAGCATGCGACAGACACCGGCTTTTCAAAATTGACACGTTTATGCACTGTACAGTATACATTTATGGTAAATTGTGGATGGTAACAACAAAGACAGGTTTATTTTTATTCAGTCAAATTTAAAGCGTGTTAATTATATGACAAAACAAAAATTGTCATTTTCTGAATGTTTTCCATATGGTCAGTATTTTAAAATGAATAGGTAAATAAGAAAAGGTCCTATCAAAATTTTCACAGATATTTAAATTTTATCTACCTGCAGACCAAGGCAGACAAGGTAAATGTAAATGTGACAAAAAACACAGAGACGAGACATAACACACAAAAAGAAAAACCATCAGTTACCGCCTTGGAACGGTCAGTCGGCAAAATGGCCAACTGGGGTGCTTAAACCTGGTTTGTGTTGCGAGTATGAGAAACACATAAACCTTCTACTCTACATAGAGCCTCTTTGAAAGAAATTAAAAAATAGTCTTATATATTATATTCAAGAATTAATATGACCTTTTTACCTTTTGGCATTACAATCATAAAAACAATATATAACGCTAATAATTGAACTGCATTGATCGTTATATCAACCATCTTCAAGTATACGTTCTGGGGTTATACACAGAGAAGATAAGCCGATTATAATATTAGTAAAAGGATTCCCCGCAGGCCTGTCAGAGGCAATGACAGAAGCAAATACGCTTGCACCGATACTTTTAAATTTTCTGTTCACATGCATACATTTACATAAACGTTTTCATTGTAAAATTGAATGTAAGATCATAAAATAACTGTTCTCTCGCTTGAAAATGATGGGTTAACATATAATTTTATGGCATTTATGGCATTTATGGCATTGATAATGGCAATATTAAACCTGCTTCAAATAAATGACAAAAATTCCGAGGGTTGATCATTTAATGTGTACATATGCGCGATATACATGGTATTTTTAACAGTTCAAAATTTGGATATTTAACTACTTTATCCAATTTTTCAGTTTTTTAGTTAAAAACTAATTGCTAATTTATTACCTATTTATCTAAAAAACGCTCATAGTAAATATATAGGAAGTTTTCCATTTGTTAGTATGATTTAGTATTATTGATATGAATAATTCCCGAAGTCAATGTTCGAGTGAGATGTCTGAACCACTCAAAAGGCACTATAACCGACCATTATATTACACGGTTCGTAAATACTGATATAGGGATTGTTGCGTGACAGAAACAAAGCAGCAATTTATGTTTGGCACAAAATATTACTGGCATTATATGATGTAAACGATTGGGGATGATTATAAAGTATGTACTCAGACATAAGAATTCATTCGGAAAGGTGCCATTTATGTACAACATAAAATACATAAAACCTTAAACATGTTAATCATTGTAAGATGAATATTCGCACAAGTTGTTGTGAAAATTATCTCGAAATCTCGAAAGAAATATCAAGACATATAAAGGTAGTTTTAATGTTAGTCTTTAAAAACAGTTAAGATAGGTGGAAAGAGCCTGCATCTTTCGGGATGTTCGTAAGTAAGGGCACTTTCCACTTAAATCACGTAAATTTCAGATGGTAGTAAACTGAACAGTGTGTTTCAAAGTACTAGGACACGATTTAAATATAATATCTGGATGTGTCGGTGGGAATAAATTACTTAACTAAAAAACCTTACTGATTGTTAGTGTGGTCCATATATAACTTTTTATGATTGACACTTACATAAGTACGTACTAGGTTGTTTAGGAACAGAATAAATGGTCTCTAGTGAAAGCTTTTCGACTTTCGTTTTCAAACATAGGCTGGTAAACTGCTCCACGGAAACAATCGGTAACTTTCTGGTATTTTCACACAGATCACGTGCCTTTTATAAAACAGTTATCTCAAACAGTACATACCTGAATACAGATAAATGCAATCGAGCAAGATTGATATTTAATCTATGACAGATGACCAATGTCTTTGATAAACTGTATTGTGCCAAAAGTGGTTCTAAGGTTTTTATTTCAAGTACTGACTGCTGCGCTGGTACTTTACCATCGTGTTGATTACTAACTCAATAAGAGCCAAAAATACATATTCAAAACATATTTCCTCAGTCATCACAATGTTTAAAAAAGATTGATTATATCTATTGCCAGAATGTACAGTGCCTAGTTCTAAAACCTTACAATATTTAATTCCCATGAAATAGAAAGACAGTAGTTTGCTTCAAAATGTGTATTAGATGTTCCTTCCCTGAAAGACCAACATCATTTGCTTTGAGATTTTGCGTAACCTAACTTAATATACTGCATCTGTTTTAGTCTAGTTTTCAAGAAACAGTAAGCTTTATAAAAGAGCTGTCATAAAGAACATTTTAACGACGATGCCGTACAAAAACATAGTGATTAAAATGTGCATTCGAATGTGTAAATACTACTTAGGCAGTTTAAACTATATGAAATTACAGATTTATATAATAATAATGTAGAGTGCCATATTTTCATATAACCTTTACTGGAACAAACAACTATTAAATCACCGAAACTTTCATAATGGAGCTTATTAAACTTGTTAATTGATACATGTTGAGATTATTACCTCTTAAATGTTTTTTTTTTTTCAGAATTACTTAAATTAGTACTCATAGCTTTTATTTGGGCAGAATATCAGTTTTCTTTTGAAACGTACACTAAAGCCCAACCAAAGCAAATAGCTTTTGATTCATCAACTTGTTTCAGCATTCCGGTAGTTTGATTATACGGAAACTAGTTCTTATCTGTTTCTTAGCACACTTTGTTTTATCAAGGCACCTTTTCCGCTAAACTGTCGAAACAACTTTTCTTTATAATTAAATTCTGGGGTAATTTTAAAAAATAAGCATATTGTCATACGCTGTGCATTCATAACCTTTATTTGTGTTTAATTTTAATGAAATAATAAGCTTTAAAAAGAACTAATCATTAGAACAATGTGTGTTACAATGTGGCTTTAATTTGCACTATTAGAAAGGCGCGACTAGTCTAACTGACACACTGTGTACCGGTGTTATAATAGGAACGTAATCCAAAGTGTTCTTGACAGCATGTTAAGGTTGGCCATTCTGAGTGCTTTAGGTCGTTTGCAGAAAACCTTCGGATTATTTCAGAAAGTTTGTTTTTCGTTTTTATTTATATAAATAAGTTTGCATCATTACTACGCCCTTGGGTCATTAATATTCTAGAACATGTAATCACATTAGAATTTGGCAACGTGGAGGTTCAGTAGGATTATCAAGAACATTTACATTTTCACAAACGTATGTTACTCTGCTTATAAAATGCTTTTAAGAGCGTGCAACAAATTGCATTAAAGATTTGCAACTGGCATGCCTGTTTCAGGAAACGACAATCAAATAAATGGCTCAGAATTCATTTTCTATTATGTTGCAATGTATTTACAGAAACTGTATCTATTTTAGTTGTATCCTATATATTTGCACGACAACATTATGCACACATGTGTTAGTATCATCAAGAAACAATCTAAAAGTGATTCAAATGAATAACACAACAAAACGTCTGCTTTTAGAGCGCTTTTTAATTTCTATTTTCAATGAAAACGGGGTATAACTTTTAACAATATATATATATAATATATATATAGTGTCAAAGACTATTTCTAATCATGCTAGACAAGTTTGTATTCGGATGCAAATTAACTTTGGTGTAAACACCCTAACATTATTTATGAAATAAAAACAAGTTGTTTTTAATTACAGTATGTTAAAGATATCGTTAATTGATTTCAATATGAAAGATACTCCCTATGCCTATTTGATATAGACAATAAAGTTACAAGTAATATTTATTGAGAGGCATGTGGCATATTCGATTTCTATCATATATAAAATTATAGTATCTCACACTCCTTCATCTATGTCAAATGTTAACATGTATTTTTGTGTAATGCGGAATATTTCATATTGTCTGAATTTTTCACGACATTCCTATTCTGAAAATATTGCGATTTGTTTGCCACATAAGTATCGTTTACGGTCAATTCAATTAGGCAATCAGTTAATTTTATCCCAACGTTGGCAGACATTTCCTATCTATTCCACTATAATGTATGTGGTCCAAAAGTAATTTCCTTGTCGATAACTTGAGAACTGTACGTATGCTCGTCAGTGGAAAATGACGTCAATTGCAAACCTGCAACAAAAGTAAATAATGTTTGCTGTGTAAAAGATTTTACCTGGGAATGACGCGATAAACGACGGCACTGAATCTTTATACATGCAGCTTTTATAAAGCTCTTTTATTCTTTACTACAGGCACAATTTGAAACACACCTTTGAATATAATCTGTTTTATGATTTTAGACTCTTCAACTGTCGATTCTCAGTTAATTTGAATTGAAGGTGAATTCATCGAGATGTCAATAGATTGCACCGTAAAGTTCTTATTGTATGTGTGCGTGCGTGCGTGCGTGCGTGCGTGCGTGCGAGTGTGTGTGTGTGTATGTGTGTGTGTATGTGTGTGTGTGTGTGTTTGTGTGTGTGTGTGTGTGCGTGCGTGCGTGCGTGCGTGCGTGCGTGCGTGCGTGCGTGTGTGTGTGTGTGTGTGTGTGTGTGTGTGTGTGTGTGTGTGTGTGTGTGTGTGTGTACCAACTACATTGTTTACATTGTATTTCCTCTTCACATGAGTAGGATGATACAACCATTTACTCTTCTCTGTTTATTTTTCCTTGATTTAAAAAATGTAAATTTAATTTTCACTCAAACATTTTTGTGTAGTTCTTCCAATGGAAATAATACTTCTAACTTCTAAACACTATGTGTAGATTATTTTTCAATGATGACACTGCTTTCGTCATAACATTTCAATGAAAACGTCAGCGTTTGGACGTTTTCATTTCAATAAATAGGTTTTCTTTATCTTTACTTACATTTGAGAAACCCACCAGCCAGGAAGTGCGAGCTTAGAGCTCTGTGAAACTGATTTAAGCACCCCAGTCGATCCATATTGCGGACTGACCGTCCCGGGGCGGTAACTGTCGGGATTGCTCTTTATCTTAAATGACTCATCACACATTTGTTCTTACTTTTACATTTGGCTTGCATGTGAATACCTTTGCCCTAAGCCCATTCAAATTTTGGTATATGTTGCAATGATCATAGCACTTTGTGTCATTTTTATTTTTTTTACGGAAGCGAGCATTTCTGAAGTCTTACGTTGTCAAATTGATCTGAAATAAAGGATCGATAATTTGTAGGTGTTATCAGATGTGATGGGTTAACATGGGCATTTTGTTAGGCAAATTCAAAATATTTAACGCATGGTATTCTAACGCTTTGGCAAGTTCTTTTTCATTCTTAAGATGGCATTTAAATTTAAGGATGCATTGATTCTACCCTACAAATACATTAAAATGCGTTGTTGTTTATATGTGTCATCTTTACATTTTAAGAATGCGTAAATCCGACGACGAAACTTCATCTTTCACTTTTAAGACATCCAACTTAAAGTATTAAGTCTTTCTGGTCGTTATTTTGTACCTCCATTAAAATTAATGTTCTTGTTAATTATATTTGTAACAGAAACTTATAGACATACATACTGACACTGGTTAGTCATGCTGACTTCGATTTCTCAAAATTTCAGGTTGCTCCTGATTTCCTTTATGGAATATCATGAAGTCTTCTTATTTCTGGGCAATTTACAAAATTACCTTATATGCTATTCTATTTTTTTACGTCATGTTAGTCGATGTTATTCAATGCTTGTTTTATTATTTACAAATGAAACATTACACGATTAAAAAATGTGCAATATATATAGGTAAATAAGAATTGTGAACGTTGAATGCTTAATTTTAAATGCAAATACTGTAGTTATAAATTCAAGGTACTATACACACACAGAGTTGATGCATCGACGTTGGTATTTCAAACATACATAAAATAGACGCTGGAGAAACTTTTTCTCGTATTTCCATTCATATTGTGGAAAGGTAAGCACCCAGAACAGAAACAGAGTACTTTCACCATCCAGTTTGAGAAATATAATAGTAGTGATTAAATCCTAGGGCACCGTGTATGTTATACCGCCGCCGTTTGTGATAGGTTTTATTAACAATCATAAACTGGGTGCATACAAATATATATTTAGTTACAAAAAACATTTTACACCAAACGCGTAATAAAGGGCCTTATATGGTGGAACATATTACTGTTAAAGCCGTTATGGACAAATGGTTTCGTAATTGAAAGGTGTTAAATCAGTAAAAGTTATTTCAGTTGAGTCTCTCTCTCTCTCTCTCTCTCTCTCTCTCTCTCTCTCTCTCTCTCTCTATATATATATATATATATATATATATATATATATATATATATATATATATATATATATATATATATATATATATATATATATATATATATATATCACTCACTCTCTTTCTCGCTCGCTCGCTCTACTATCGTGAAAATAACAATAAACTTAACGCATCGTTTTGTTGTTGTCTAGAAGACATCGATTCTGGATATATAAATTGATTATTTAGAAAGTTATGATGTCCGTATACTCACGATAGTCTGCAAACTTCTTGGATAAAAGAATATGGTTGAACATGTTTGTCGTAAACAAATTGAAAATTGGAAATTAGTACAAACAAAAATAGTTCCTAACAACTGCTTACATTGATACTTCAATAATTCATAAATGTTAAAAATTTCTATGCTTCAACAATAATCTATATTTTAAGTCATACATATCTTGATATAAAACCGCATATTAATATTCAAACGATATGTAAACCTATAACCATTAAATGTTAGTGTCCACAAATACCTGTGGTTGGTTTGAACTTCACATAAACATGTAACTGTCATTTGAAAATAAGGCTTTGGTTTATGCAATAATAAATTAATTGATCTCTGTAAGTGTTTTTGTTGAGGGACAGTGAAAGTACTAATTTAAAACAATTAACAAATAACTCAATTTAATTAATACCACTTTTCATTTGTCCATTGTTTGAATGATGAATAATTCACTATTCTGTCCGATTTGTGACAAAAGTCGTACGGCATTTGTAATGTCAAACATGATTAGTTGAACAAGAATAATAAAAATAGCTACTCTGTCAAACATATGTCTATAGTCTTTTTATATACAAATACTTTCCTATAAAGCTTTGTAAAGTAAGGTGTACATATAATTTAAAACGAAGTACTACATTTGCATTTTTCACTTGGAAAGTAAAAAAATATCACATAGATAAGACATAAAGTATACTGGTGCAAACGAACAATTACCGCTTTGAAAGGGCTTATCGGTAGTACAAACCTTTATGATATATTGATATATGTTTAAATGCTTGTTCCTATCTTAAGTAAACAAACTTTGCTGCGTGTACATTTGATTTTAGTCCTAAAGGTTTGCAATGGAAGCGCGTATTTTCCATTGCTGCAAGCAGAATGCAAAGCTTTAAATTATGATTGTATATCGTTTCCTATAAATGTTTTAAGTCTTATTAAAAGAAGTGCTTCAACTCGTTTAGTTATGTTAGGTTAAACAAGCGAGCCAGGTATGCGTCGTGCGGCGTGCAAGCCAAATTCTTATTATAACAGAATTCAACACTTCTAACGGTAAAATGCAAATTTGACTGTTTTATGATTATGATAATAAGATATGTTTGGACACATATTTGTGACTTACAGTACACTATATTAAATAACTTATAATTTAAACATGATAAAAAGAAGGAAATGTGTTTGAAAGGATATACAAGTTTGTTTTTCTCTAATTAGAACAAAATTTACATTCATTAAACATTCTGTTGATGTTAAGTTGTATAAGAACACTTTAAGACTATGAATAGTATTAATCGGTGGATGGTTATTTTTTTTTAAAGTACCCTAATTAATTTATTTAAAATTGACCCGTCATTTCTTTCCAGTGACTCTGAAGCTGATTTTTTACAACCAAAATGTGTGCAAATCAAACCCAATATTCGTGTTTATCGGTAACCCGTGTGATGAAAACTTAATTTGTTTCGTTACTATCATCAATCATTCTAGAACGCCTTCAGAAAGTCTTAAACATGACTAAAAATGAAACAGTCGAGTCATTCTGACATGAAATTATTGCAACATAAATATTTTTAATTGCCTCGCTGTGTTACTGATTTCCCCCACGAATCGTTAACAAATTAAATTCACTAGGTTGATGTTTGTTAAATTGAAGAAAATTGCATGTTTATTTTTGTATTTGATTTGTGCATTCCGGTAACGAATGCCTAAATCACGAGCAACGACTATCAGCAGATAGTTAATCGTAAAGTTTCAATAGTTTATCGAACTATTGTCTTCTTTTAGAATTTTAGGTGCAGTTTCTTTCTGATAGAGACATTGTAAACATTAGCAACAGTCTTTTTAAATAAGTTACTACTGACGCTTCGTCCAGCTGGCATATTCGAAAGACTTGAATCTGCCTTGTTAACATCTTGAAATGGTAATCACCTTGTCTATAACAAGGCGGTCTTAACATCACAGCATCAACAAATTGTCGTTATCAAGCTAGGACAACCAACACTCAACAAGGGACTGTCTTAATACTTACTTTGATTAAACACGCATTTTTAATTTAAAATCTGTACTCGATATTTTTACATAGTGTATATATGCAAAGACAAATTATTAATGTAAAAAGTAAAAAGATCGAAATAAGTAAGATAACAGTTGGCATTATCTGGAAATGAAGAGTTGTGTAATATTTTTTAAGATTGGGTATTAAGAGCATAAAGTGAAAACATAAAATAGACTGCTTTTTGATATCAATAGTTTGAGCTTGGTGCGGTCGAAGGTCTTTCAATCTTCACAAAAACAAAACGTGTATGTTTTGTTGCGTCAACTTCCAGTGTTCGACACCCCTTTTATCTAACTAGTCTTTAACGTATGACATATATTGAATCGTTTTTCCAGGAAGCAAATAGAGACTGTTTAAGGCACTGCTGATTTATTTAGGTAATACAAGTATTGTGGACAATGTTTATTAAAACACAATTGTAATTCATATGAATAATATTATAATCCATAGCATACACAATATATACATTCCTCTACCAAATATATGTACATGTTCAAATGTGATATTGATTACAAATTAACGCATGCCATTCAAGTTTTCTTACATAAAACTTTTAAGATGACCTTTGTCGATTGATCCCAGAAAGTTGCTTGTCGTCTATTGTATAGAGATTAAAAAACAGAATCGTGTTTGAAGTTATCATTATTGCGTCTTAGTACAAGGAACGGCGAGGTTTAGCCATATCTTATTTTAACGGAAGTTCCTATCAAGTGAGTAGCAGAAATGACAGAACAAGGATACTATCAATTAAAAGTAGACAACTGATTAAGACAACGTAAAAGTGAACGACTATTTAGTTGACTGTGTTGCCTTTTAATAAAATAGACACACATTTGACATCAAACCAATTACATTAAATACTTTATGTATATCAAACTCTTAAAAATACTATGCAAATTGATATTTTCATTTAAGATTTGTTCAATTTTATACTACCATAATCTCCAGTGAAAATCTCAGGATGTTTTATGATACAAATATATAACGGCAAGGAAGATTAAGGTATGTCTTTATTACTTTACCAAAGCGCTTAAAATGTCATATTATTATATACATATTTACATATTTTGATTAAAGCTTAATGATCTAAGAACCAAGCATGTGATGCGTCAACGTTTTATTTTAGCATCATAGATACAATTCTTGATAGAACAAATGATTTGATAGTCCGATTATCGAATGGCATCCCTCTAAAGGTACTTTTATGAAACTATATATTCAGACTGTCTATCTAGATTTTACAAACACAACAAAATGTTTCTTGTTTTATTTGAAATTAAAAGTAATATAACATTGTATTATTGTTGCGTATTATGTATATTTTTCTTTCAAATTGCAAATATATTACACAATAAGAATAATTAATATATTGTCAGGCTAACATATGTTTTGTCGGTGTTGGTGTTTCCCCTTTATATTTACAACGACGGTAAGTACTTTTCATTATAAACATGGATAGAAGTATTAGCAAACATTGCCAGAACATTTTCTGCTTAAACGGTTCTGTAAGGATTACCAGATATTTAAATCTGAACTACATCTAGACAAAGGCATACAGACTTAACGTAAAAGTGACGAAACAAGATATAACCTACAAAAAGAACCCATCAGTTTCCGCCATGGAGTTGGTAGTCGGCAAAATGGGGTGCTTAAACCTGATTTATGGGGCGCTCTAACCTCGCACTCTCTGACGGTTTCTCTCACAAACAAACAGGGTATAAAGAAATGTTGCAACGAAATGAGACAACTAAAAACAAGCACAAGCATCAGGTGTTAAAAATGAGAAGACGTCAAAATTACGTATAAGTGTTTGATTCGTTAGAGACCCAAACATATGCAGAAAATTATCAATATGAAATATTTATTAAAAATAACAATTTAGCAATTTAGAATTACATGCATAAAATCATAGTAGTCCATATTTCTTTGCTGTTCTCGTAATCAAACTTTCATTACGTTCAAATGCTAAATCGATTTATGAATACTTAATTCGTGAATACTATTTCCGACAGACACATCCTAAATGGACACTTTGGTGAATTGCAGATAACTCCTCCCACCATGCATAGATCCGGACTGTTGATCAAAAAGGCGTACTATAGCAAATCATTTATTTGTATTTATTCCTTGCACCATGTTTGCTACAAACAATTATTGCGTGATCCTTGCCTGTGATTGAAAAAAAGTACTTTTTACCGATTTGACAAACAAATTTGCACCATTGCGAGTGAAAACCTTAAATTAAAAAGACAAATGAGACTAAAATATTTTTGATTAGTTGATTTACAAAGTAAGTTAACTTAGAGTCTTTTTAGAAGAGATCCGAAATATCCGATGTGATCAAACAGATCCAAATTCACGTATATTTAAAATCTTTGGGGGTTTTCAGCAGTTCATTTTTTTCAATTATGTTTATAATGATTTTGACTTAACTCGTTTAAATACTGGCGATCCATCTTTTTTAATTTGAACCAAAAGGCTAGGCCATGTACATGTATGAGGAAGATAATGATGCATCATAATTCGTATGACTGTACTTAATTTGCAACTATTTATTATTATTCTTAACGGTATATCTTCAAGTCTTTAACAAGCATAATAAACAACTCCCCTATAAGTTATAGGTTTTATAACTAGTTATAAGTTTTATTATGCCAACTGCGGATAAATCCTCGGCTTTTCATGAACTGTTTTTTTTTTTAACTTATTAGCTCTTAACAATACTACGTTTTATTTTGTTGGTAGGTTGTTTTCTAAATTTCGTTGTTTTCTTTCGTATTTTTTACATTTCACTTTTGACACTTTTAAAACATGATGTCATGGCATTATATGCCATATTTCAATTGATCTTGTTATATATCAGCGCTTGGGCTGTTTTATTTATTTGTTCTTATAACATATCAGCGCTTGGGCTGTTTTATTTGTTCTTATAATATCTTATATTATATCAGCGCATGGGCTGTTTTATTTCAAACTGATCTCTCGTTTGGGATTTTTGGTTTTTACGTTGCCGAGGATTTCATCTACTGTACATATGTTTATAGTTTATTTTGTTGCTAGTTGTAATGTATGTATATAAGTTCATTGTATTTGTTTTAACTCCCGATGCAGGTGCTTACCGTTAGTTGTTTCACTTTGACGGGATGTTGTTATTTACACTGTTTGTTTGATAGAAAAACCTTCAGGAAGTGCGAGGTTGGAGCGCTCCACAAACCAGGTTTAAGCACCCCAGTTGGCCCTTTTGCCGACTGACCGTTCCAAGGCGGTAACTGATGGTTTTTCTTTATTTGTGTTATGTCTCGTCTCTGTGTTAGTTTGTTTTTCACATTTGCATTTACCTTGTTTGCCTTTGTCTACTGGAGGATAAAATTTAAATATCTGTTGGAGTTTTGATAGGACCTTTTCTAATTTACCTATTAGATCTTTTCAGATGACTCGGGTTTTGGACATGCGGGGTATTTTAAGTTGGTATTCGACAGCATGGTCCAAAATCTATTTTCTCAAATAGCCAATTAAGTTATTGTTAAATAAACATGTCCTGTAAAATGCTGTTAATTGATTTCTAGATCTGTGTGAAAAGTCAAGCAATAAACCCCACTTTTCATTGCAAACAGGTATTTCTTGTCAATGCCACGCGGCAGAGGTCGATTTTAAGAACTTAAAAAGCCATGTAACCATTGACTTTTAAGATCACGTTATACGTGTATAGTTATCCGGGTAATCCCCACGGACCTCGATTTCTATTTTAGCAGAGATCATCTTTTATACATTTTGAAAAAGTACACATTACGAGTGATTTTTTGACGCAAAGTTCTAACAATACAGTGTTTAAAATCATGTTTATTAAGACTAAAGTATTGGTTTAGACGAAAAAATATGCCCAATATCCCAAAGCAGAGGTTCGATATTGTTTTGTGTATTTGATATAGGCATACTATCGGATACTACATTTAAAGGGTAATTTCAACTTTAAACATTCGCGTAATTTTGTTCAGAACGCAATGTTTTCAATTTAAATATTTAGCATGTCTACACCTTTTTAGTTTAAGTTTTTTCTATACTTCTACATGAATACAATAAAAATTCTTGCAAATTTTATGTTGACGCTGATTTTTTAGTATGCGAAACGCCTTTCTTAGGTAGGTAAATAAAAAAGGTCCTATAAAAAGAAAAATATTTAAATTTTAACTACCTCTAGACCAAGGCAAACAGAGTAAATGTAAATGTGCCAAAAAGACAGGGACGAGACATAACACACAAAAAGAAAAACCAACAATTACCGCCTTGGAACGTTCAGTCGGCAAAAGGACCAACTGTCAAGCTAAAACCGGGTTTGTTGAGCGCTCCAACCTCGCACTTTCGGATGGTTTTTCTTTCAAACCAACAGTGTAAATAAAAATATATCCCATCAAACACCTCACAGCAAGCACCTGCATCGAGATTTAAAACAGATAAAATGAACTAATGCATAGACAAAATAACTAGTAATTAAATAAACTATCAACATACGTACAATATGTACAGTAGATAAAAGCCAATAAGGTGATTCTTTCAACATTTTCTTATAAAATAATCTAAAAAAAAGTGTTATAACACATATTTACATTCAATGTAAACAGCAGAATTGACGATGATAGACGTTATCATTTCACCCCCATAGCTGCCAGATGTCCTTCTGTGTAGAGATGGAAACCATTATCCATGACTTGAACACAAATGCATGCCACGAGTGTTAAGTGCCATACCAGATGGTAATAACAAAGGTCGTGTTGGTGGATCAATTTACACACAGGACGAGTGGTACAGAGTGCTACTTTTTGCACACAAAAACGTATACATATATTAATTTCAAACACTTTAACATATTTGTATTCATAGTATAGAACTAATCATTTTACTTTCAAGAAGCATTGAAACGATGTAAATGTCTTTTAAAAAACGTTTTTTAAATTACATGTGGGAGATTTATTTTATTAACCTCACTAAAAGATTTTTCTGCGTCAACATAGAACTTCTTTTTGGAGTCGGTGAAGAAGTTCACACATTTAAAGCATTGTTTTAAAATCAACAGAATGATATGATCTTTGCTTAGGCTATTTAGTTTAATAAAAATTGTATTTTGTATTTAAATGTTGTAGATAAAGTTACATTTTACCAGTTCTACCTAAAGAAAAGATTGTGTCTTATAACTATTTCACGATGGGTATTGTTCATAAAGTCTAAAGAATGTCAAACCTTTAATCGGACGTGTCAATGACCGAAGACGTTTTGCCAGTACTCGAAATATATCGACGCTCTGTGTTAAAGTAAAAACTCCGCTGGTTAATTTCCTTTTATAGAAAGACCAGCAGCCCTAGTAGAAATTCTTTCTAATGTAGATAATATAATATCCTGCTATCTCCTTCAGCACATAAGTCAACTTTAGTCTCAAAATGGCTCTTTTCCATGACGAGCTCAGAACGATTAACTTTTGGAAAAATCTAGTAGTTCAATTAACGTCATTCATCAGATAATCTTTGCATATAAATTGTAATCTTTCATTAGATAATTGCAATATCATGTCCTAAATTTTAAAATCAGTATTTTAGACAATACGTCACATTTGACTATATTATTAATGAGAAAATATGTATCTTCAAGAAGAAATTGTATGTACTTATTATTTTAACATTATACATAAATCTGCAAAATATGTTTTTCTTTTTTAAATAGTTAAAAATAGTATAAATGTTCACAAAAAAGATTCCTCTCGGATCTGCCCTCTATCTTAGACTTAAAAAGACAGCATGCATTTATAAATTATATTTATTTTAATATAAACAGCTACATAATTATGAACATGTAATAATAAAGATCAAAGGAAACCTCATTAACATTTCAGTTTTTAATAACGAATCCAGTAGCTGCTAAAAATCTGATATTTAAAAACTGTTTTCATCAATAAAACCTCTTAAATTTAAAGCATCAAATACGAATGGTGAGGGACTTGCTGGCATTTTTGCCGATACTGTGCAGCGACATTTCTATCATTATAGCACAGGGGCACCGGCCGGTCCAATATACTGACACCGCCGAGTCAGGCGTTATGCTGTCCCCTTAGCCGCGATCGTTAGGAAGAAAGCCGTAACTACCAACTTTAAATGCTTTGGTTAGACCCGTCTGGGGTTTAACCCCGCGCTCGTTCCGCAAGCCGACGCTCTACCACCTGAGCTATTGCGGCCGGTAAATACGAATAATATTCGTTATGTGTTAACACAACAGAATTACCATTTTAATATACTTAATCTGCGAAAATGTTTTCAAGTAGGCATTCTAAAATGTCAATGATAATCTTGTAGAAATAATCATTCAAATCAGCTGCTGCATTGAAGTGTAATTTTTTTACAATTTGTACAGAACCACGATTAAATTTAAAGATATTTAGATAAAGTTGAAAACAAAAAGTAAAAAGTTTATGTAAAACGTAAACAAAATTCAGTATTTAGATAGAAACTGTGTGTGTGTTTGTTTGTGTGTGTGTGTATGTGTGTGTGTGTCTCTGCCTGTGTCTGTGTGTGTATGTGTGTGTGAGAGAGTGTGTGTGTAAATATAAATATTGACTTTTTTAAATAATATAACTTAACAAAGCTGTGGTTTTATATAAGCACCAAGAAAAAGCATATATCTTTCTCTTTATTTGTCTCTCTCCCTTCTCTCTCTTCCTCTCAGAATATATAAAATGTTAAAAGGTTTAACATATTATAAACTTTAAATCCTTTTAGATGTAGATTTTTCACATTATAACTCAGTAATAAGTAAATATGTAATTTATTTTTTGTATGAACACGTCTGAAAAACCAAGAAATCTATTACCTAAACTGACTCCATGTTCATCTTTCCAGATAAACAACGTGGATGCTATGGTCAAATCATGTCGTACTCAATATTTTTGCATCGTTTGTTCTAATAATGAAATGAATAATTTTAATTTTACTTTACCTAATGCCTTCGGAAAGTTTCAAAGTTGATTAAACTGACAAAGGTCAGCTATTCTGACATAAAATGATTGCAACATAAACATTTTCTAATTACATCGCTGCGCAACTGATTTCCCACACGAATTGTAATCAAATTAAGATAATTTCGTTAATGTCTGTTCAATTGAACGAAATAACAAGTTTAATTTTGTATTTGATTTGAATTTGTTATTTATGAATAAGAATATATGACAATGTCCTAAATCACAAGCAAGTCATCAGCAGGCCGAGTTTACAAAGTTTAAACTCCTGAATAATTGTAAATAATTTACTATTTTTTGTAAAACATAACAACCAGAATGATAAAAAGTTGACGACGATTATGCAAACGACTAAAATATATTTTTGTTCTGATTTCTGAACAGTCTAGTGTCTCATGGTTTCTTCATTAATCGCTCACAATTGTTTTTTAGACAATTGAGATACAAATACTTTTCCGAGTTGTAGTAATGTCAAAATTATACGAATTATAATATCCATGATGAGAAAAGAAGTCACTTATATCCCTACATGTATATTCAACACCTTTATAGTTTTAAACAAATGTATACCGTTCCCTCTTATTTAATTTTATTTAAAAAATGAACGCTTCGTAAATAACTCAAGTTAGTTGTGCATACATGTACAAATAAAGGATACTTCAACCAGCTTGAGGTGTTTCAAATCATTTTTAGTGAATACTGACAATTGAAGTTGAAATGAAACTGCCAAGCTCATATATTAACAATCAATGTTCATGCTTTAAATTATGTTTCCCAATATGTAATTGACATTTTAATCAAAATGGCAGGAAACTGTTTTACATCTGAGTTTGAAGTGATCAACAATTAAAGACTAAAATTAAATTTAAATTAAGGTTAACAATAGTTTAAGTTGATTATTTTAATGATAAACTACACATAACATTTTAGGAGTACCCGATGTATCGTAGCACCATGTTTTTGTTTACGCCAAAATGTTAAAATGGTTCTGTTATTCTAGTAAAAGAAGTGAAATTATACCTTCAGCCAGAATCTGACAATTCAGTGAAAAAAACATTCACATACTGAAATGTATTAAGTGATAATAAGATGCAATACGGAAATATAATAATTGCCCGATAGACTTTTATATTACCTAGCAATAGACAAAGGTAAAAGGTGACTTTTCTATTTTAAACCGAACCTTGAACAGTTTAATTGTAAACAGTGCATAGTCATCCCTTGATTTTGTTTAATTGAGACCCGTGAGTTTGTTAAGTTTATACATTCGATATGATAAAGGGGGCGTCCGTGGCCGAGCGGTTAGAGTCGCTGATTTGTAACTACTTTCAAGTGAGGAGGTTTACCAGCTAACCTGCGGTGCGCCGGGGGTTCTAAGTCTGGGATGTTCCTCCACCAATAATTAACTGGACGTCTCCTATATCACCATAATTGTGTCGGTGCGATGTAACAAAAACAAAACAAACGGTTTGATAAAATGAAGGATGTCTTAATGCCTTAAAACCATGTACTGACATGGTGCTTTAAAGAAAAATAATCTCATATAAGTTGTAAATCCACGCCTTAACAAGAAATTAACTGATGCGTTTTTGAAACTTCGTCCAAACAGTTGCACACCTATTAAGCTTGATAAAAATAAAAACCGAAAACGGTAAGATGTAGCGCTAGTTTAATAACCACGACGGTATAAAAAGGATTTTAGAAACATAATAAAATCAAAATCGTCTTTGCGGTCAGCCTTTCTAGTAAGATATTAAAGAAAGCAGATGTATGTGTTGAGGCTGGCAGTTTTGTGGTATCAATTGCATTTTATTATATTTATGTCACTTCTTTTATGAAATCATTTCCAAGGTCTTAGAAACGTCATCACTTGTCTTTCTTTAAATAGAAACATTTATTGTCACTGTTTTCTTTTTAAGGAAAGCGGGGTTTGAGCTATGTAAACCGGATTGAGTCATCCAGTCCCTTTTGCCGACTGACCGTTTCAAAGTAGTTCCCGTTGGGAATGATCCATTTTGTGTATGGTCTCGTAATATATTAGTGCTTTTATTATTTATTTAATTTAATTTTGATATATGTTTCAACACCTTAAGGACTAACTTGTATTTTCGATATTGCTTTGTTGCAAGTGTATTGTGCTGGATAAATCATGCTGAACAGACGAGATAACAATTATAATCTTTAATATTAACAACTTTCAGAAAGCTTTACGTATATGAAGTCCGCATTCGTGAGTGCTCGGCTGGTTCTCAAGGAAGAACGTATCACATATCTAAACAAAGGGTGTCACCACATCTTATAAAATGTTTTCAGAACGAAACACAATCCTTTACAAACAACCATACCCGTTTACATTAGGCATTTTTATAAGCAGATACTAGTAAAGATATTTTACTCAGTGCAAGAAAAAGTACGAGCTTGTCAAGAAGAGTCCACATTTTGGTCTAAAATAAATCAAGCTGCAATAAAGTTTACAAAATAGAAAAACTATACAACTGTAAGTAATACCTACAGAGCAATTCACTTCCGAAATTCGTCTCTGCCAGATCATTAGTTCTGACTTTTAGGCACATTTTCACAATATTTAAACGCTTTTTAATTGATCATGTGTGCTGGTGCCAACATTCGAAATAGTTATGGATGATGCAATACTCGATTTATGTTTATCTACATGTATTATATATGTAATTAACATCATTCACCTACGCTACAATAACATATATATGTATATATATATATATATATATATATATATATATATATATATATATATAAATATATATATATATATATATATATATATATATATATATATACATATAAAATATTACTTATTTGCAAAGAAAATAAAAATTAATTATAAACATATATATATATATATATATATATATATATATATATATATATATATATATATATATATATATATATATATTTGCAAAGAAAACAAAAATTAATTATAAACATATGTTTATAATTATTTTTTATTTTCTTTGCAAATAAATAAACAGATTGAAAACGATAGACATTAACGAGATATTGTATTACTGTAGCCTTCCTTTACCAGGTAAATAAAAAAGGGTACTATCAAAATAACCACCGATATTTAAATCTAAACTACCTCTAGACCAAACGAGGACTTATTTTGGCGATTGATTCACACAAAAAATAAATTGGCACGTTTCCAATATTTATACTACGTTGTATACCGTACATGTTATACATATACCACTGGCATACCTCATCTTATATTCGACGAAATATTACCAAAAGTTATATAGGAAAAGGTAGTAAAAGAATGACCACAAATATGTCAATCTAAACTACTTTTTTGTGGAGCGCTGCAACCTCGCACTTCCTGAAGTTCTTCTCTCAAACAGTGTAAATAAAAATATCCCATCAAGAACAAAGTGTGAGATATCAGATAGTTTACAGGGCTTTATCTGTGCACTTCACGCAGCTTTTATTTTCTAAAGCCAAACAGTCAACAGTAAATCTTTTAATATATGTTCGTTCGTTTGGAAATATGGCCACTGAAAGTAAAAGAACACGTTTATGATAGTTTTACCCAATATTGTTATTTATTCTTACATCTCGATCACTTATGAAATGCAGGACTATCATAATGCACCCATGCTGTAGCCATTAAGCGCCGAAAAGTAATGACGTATCATGTCTGTATGTACAAAACAAGGCAACAACAGAATACATGTAAAACTCTCATGCCTATGCGTATAAATTGACCGTAAACCGTCCACAATTTTGCATGACACACATTAAAATAGTAAACATGAATTGTGAACAAAAGAAAAGTGAAAGACAATGTAGGAGCATATTAAACTTCTACACCAATGATAAAAAAGTTCCCGCATTTGTATTGTATCGCAAAGCAGCGGTCTTAAATTATATTTAAAAATAATATTTGTTCATTCTGTATGAAAGTTGAAATGTCAATAAGCTAAAGAATGGGCTTATCAATAAATTTGCAAGTATATGACGTTAATTCGATACAACTTTGAAATATGCTTAGCAGTTCCGTGTCATTTCTGGCTGTAGAACTCAAGTACGCCGACATGGGAATAGACAGAAAAAATGCTCTTAAACTATTAATTTTATGGTCAATTGTATACACATACTATAGAAGACCCCTCATTAAGTCTGAATCATTTCTTTAGGGCTATGTAAGCTACCGTTTAAACACATTTATCTACATGTTTATCTTGTCAGAATTAAAGCAATATACAACAAAATTCTTATATTTGTCTTTCGAATTAACATAAAACACTTGATATAAAACGTCTGGAAGAGAAGACTAACGTATAATCAGGTCATGCAAGAGATATTTGCATACTTATTTATTTGCTTTATAAAAACACAAATGCAACCGTAAGTTCCGAATAAAACACATTAAAGCAGAAGAATAACCAATACTTGATTGCTTAATTGTAAACAGACTTTACAATTTATTTATTTTTTTAAAAATTATTGATGTAGGTTTTTCCAGCTATGTCTTTTTCGATATTTTGACGAAAATTCACACACTTACAAAAACGCTTTACATTAATGTAAAGCTTTCTAACACACTATGACACTCGAGTAAATAGACATAAAATGCATAAATTAATTAGCACAGTGGAATAAATGCACAAACGAATGAGTCTCATTATCAATGAATAATATACATTAACATAGATTGTATAACAAATACATTGTCGATGAAAAAGCAGTATGTGTATATAATATCACTGTGAAAATGTAGTGAAACGCATTATTAAAAATACCTTAAAGTATAGGTTCTCGTCGCCATTTAGGATAATAATGATAGAAAACTAACACAGCATATTTATTATTTTAATAGCTGGTTTGATTGAATAAACTTCTAAGTTACAATTGCGTGATATTATTTTACACATCAGTATGTAATGTGGCAGTAGTCGCAACCGAATGGAGCGTGTATGGCCTAGTGGTTAAATGGCATACCTGAGCCCTTTCTACTGCTTAACCTTATGGCGCGTTGGTCAGGGGCGAGGAAATTTGCGGAGATATTACCGTTAATCGGCGGTATGCCGGCCCGTGGTAGTCCTCCACTAAAATAGCTAGACTTCGCTAGAATGATCATTTGTGGCATATCACATAACGGAAGGTTTTTTCCATGTCAATCAAACGTCTTCACCTAAAGGTTTTTGTGGAGACTGCCAAGCGACAAAAATATGTAATAATAAAGGATGGGGTCATTTAAAACTTTCGAGTTTAATTTCTTATTTGATTTTATATCATTACATAAAATATTTCTTAGTATTTGCACAGTACAACATAGACGGCATCACAAGACGAACGGCCTTTAATTTATATTTTAATACACTTTTAACAGAGTGAAACATTCTAAGAGCAATTTCCTGTAATAGGCAGAAAATTCAATAAAGGGTGTTGCACGAAAAGTCTCAAATTTTACTGAAAGATTTATACACTTTTCCTGTCCATTTGTATATCAAAGTGTGTGGTGCAAACTTTCATTTTTGTGATCTGTTACCATAGTAACTCAAAAAAGATAATTTGCTTTAAAATAGCTATCTTCTGGCGTTAACAGTTCTGTTAATCAGATGGTTTGGGTCCGTTGTGAGCATACATTTATTGATTTACTGAACATTTTTATATCCTGAAGTAAAAAAAAATCATTAGTTGTTGATTTTTATGAGACAGATACAATGATTTTAAACTTTGCAAGAGACCCATCAGCATTTTGGTGTTTTTAAAATGCCAGTTGATATGCCTGTTTCGAAAACAGATATTCCACTCAGTCAGACAATAGCATGTTTTCATAACAGTCAACATTTTGTCTTCAAAAGTGTCACAAGATGCGTGGGCAATATCCTAAAATATATGATATATAATATTTCGAAATATATAGATGTTCTTTTAACTAATTGAATTTACTTTTCTAAAACTAACCTATAAATGAAAATATTTCATTGCTGAGAAAGAAGCATATGCTGCAAAAGATACAAAAACATGATACTGCTTGTCCTTATGAAGATTTATCACAGTAAGCATATCAATTATATATTTTTATTATTTGAAGATAAAAAATATGTGTCAATCATTTATAAAGCACAATTTATAGCTTATTACACATGGTTATATAAACCGATATAAAAAAATATATAATTACCCTAGTAAATATCGTCACCCACCTTTGAGAAAGGCTTAAAATATTGTTTACTTTTTTCCCAGTTAGACCTATGATTCCTGACATTTTATATTCAGCTAAAAAGCTAAAATACAGCAATATATTACTTTACCATTGAAAGAATTGAAAGAAAGACGATTAATTGTTAGCATAGAAAGATGAAAATATTTGTAATATTTATAAAAATTATATGATAAAGTCCAATGAGCATTGCAACATATACCAAAATTTGAAAAGGCACAGGAAAAAGGTATTCACTTGCAAGATAAATGTAGAAGAACAAATCTGAGATGAATCATTTAACAAATAGAGTAATAACACATATGTTAAATAAACAAATAATCTTTGTTCTATGGCTTTTCGGAGATTGGTATATGTTGCAATACTCATAGGACTTTGTCATATATTCTTATTCTTGTATGTGTTTTTCCTATTTAATTTGTCTCTTCAGTTATATTTTTTGGGTAGATAAGATTTTTTAAGATTGCTCGATAAAACAGAATATATTTAAGTAAGTTACAACTCAATTTAGACTTATTAGCTGTGTTTAATATCAAACCAGAATATGAATTGACACTGAATGTGTCTTAAATGTTTTGATAGTAACCACTTTGAGTTGTTTCACTTTGACGGGATGTTGTTATTTACACTTACAAAATAATATCAAACATATATAATGTAATTTTCATTTTTATTTTGATATTGGAAATCAAAATTACCTTTTTAACATAAATCATACATGCAGAGTTAAATAATATTTGTATTGAAAAAAACACAATCATTTACAATTCCCAATTGTGAAAACTTCCTGCTTTCCAGAAAACTCTATCCTCTTATCATAACAACAGGTGGTCTGGCACAGGTGATACTTCTGTGATTTTGCTAACCTTTTCAAGATCTATACGTCAGAAAGTTTTTTTTGCAAAATTTTATAGTAACGTTCACTGGTGTTTTACAAAGAGGTGCTTTATAATATTTAGAGCAGAAGACCATTTCTACTAGCTGCATATTTCATGAATTTTGTATGATTTGCCTTTTGCCTACTGACCGTTCCAAGCAGGTAACTGATGTTTGTTGTTGTTGTTTTTTTGTGTGTTATGTCTCATCTCTGTGTTTTTGTCACATTTACATTAACCTTGTTTGACCTTGTCTACAGGTAGATTAAATTTAAATATCTGTAGAAATGTTGATAAGACCTTTTCTTATTTACCTATTGCGATTCCTTATATGAAAAATAATTTTGAGCCTATACTAAGTATATATTGATAACAATCTCAAGCACTGGTAGCAGCTGCTTGAGATCCAGTCGTTAATTGTGAGGACATCATGAGCCAGCTCACGACGGAAGCTAGATACTTATTGCCAAAGACTTTCCAAGGTGTTGCAAGAAGGTAATGGTTTAAAAGTTCTTAATATGGTGTAAATAATATAATGGAATACTTACTTAAACACCACGTTGTTGGCTTATCACTATTAAACCCCTGGAAAGTTTGGTTGACTAAATCAGGGATATGTTAATTACCTCTAGCGGTTGGTGATACATAATTACTGGGATCCATAATTCGATTTTTTCCGATTTTAGACTAAGGAGATTCCCTTTATATATTTATAAAGGATCATGCTAAATGTCATTGAAATCTGACTACATGTTGTTCATAGCAGGAAATCTGATATCAACCATTATTCAATATCATAAAACTCATTAAACTTAAAGCAGGTAATCATGTTGACATAAAGTTGATGGTAGTGTTTAAATTTTCATGGAAAATTTCAAATTGCGTTACTTTGCGAGACCCTCCGGGGCTTTAGACTACCAGTTATCATATAACCTGTGTCAGGTTTCATACTCATCAAATATCCTACGCGACTTCGACAAATTCATGATTTAAAGTGTCTCGTATTGTTCTCCTTCAGTAAAACCAAGCCAGCACTTAAATTTATCAAACGGTATCAGGTACATTACAAATGAGTCTAACGTTCAGTTGCAAGCTTGTATTTTTAATTCTTTTAATTAATATTCAAATCAACGCAAGTTTATTCCACAAAGACACTCCTTTTAAAAATCTTAAATTTACAATAAAGTAAATACGGTTTATTTTATTATTCTTTCATAAGCACAGCTTATTTTGTCTTTTTATATCTGTATATCGTTTTCTTAAATACAGAATACAGAAAGTTTATTTCTCGTATAGAGGCCTCCGGCCCAAAATACAAATAAACATGTAAAAATATAAAATTCATGAGTTGCAATTCTATAACAAGTTGTCTATATCATAAATACAGATAGATATACCATTGTCAATTTGATATATTGACACACAAATTTAAACGTCTGATGTGATTTTTGAATTTGTCTCAAGCAGAGTGGATCACAGCATAAAAAAAACACTGTTATTCAAAACTTTTTTCTATCACCTGAAACATTTTATGAATATACAATGAAATTTGCTTAATACTGTTTATATTTTCAGATTTCATGATATTTATAAAATCTATCTTTTCGGTTCTACCATTATACCAACTAAAAATATACCTTTCTCTTAAATCAGAAAATTTTGGACAGACAAAAAATACATGAAATTCATCCTCCAAAATTTGAACATTGTTATTATCTGAACAGTAATTGCAAAACCTTAATTCTCGTGGTATTCCTTGGTGTCTTCCTATTTCAATTTTAAGTTCGTGACTTGAACATCTAAATCTTGCTAAGGCTTTTCTTTGATGGAATGGTAAGTCTATAGAAATATACTTCTCTGGGTTTAAATTTGATTTGAACAATTTATATGTGTCACATCTAGTAGAGTCTGTAATTACAGATATCCACTGTTGACTTAAGCAGTCTTTTATACGTTGTTTAAAAATATAAACAAATGAGTTAACATTACCAACTTCCTGTGCTATCCATGCATAACCAAGACCATATTTGAATAAAATCTCTTTGATATACGTAGCCCAATTTCTACGTCCAAAACAATCTAATGAATACAACATTTTATAGCAATTTTTTGGATATCTTGTATTAGGCATATACAGAAGAGTACACCAGTATTTAATGCATTTAACAAAATATATAGAACACAATGGCAGACGGCCGCACTCGCCTAAAATCACAGAATTATTCACCGATGTGTTAACACCTAAGAAGAACCTACAAAAATCCGTTTGCACCCTTTCAATTTCTTCAGAATAACTAAACCCCCAAATTTCAGATCCAAAAGTCAATATTGGAACTACCATAGAATCAAAAAGCTTAAACATTTCATGTTAGCTAAAATAGCCGAAAGGTTTCTGATAAAGTTTTATACTACAAATAGCTTTTCTCGCTTGGGCAGCTAACTTTTTTTTCGTTTGTGACCATGATAATTTTGGAGTAAACAATAAGCCCAAATACTTATACATATTAGTTACCTTAATTGTTTTTCCATTATATGTCCAAGATTCATTGTTACGTAACGGACCACCATTTCTAAAAACAATAATTTCCGACTTATTTAGATTAACAGTCATGCCAGTTTCCTCACAAAATGTTGATACAGCATTTAACTGTCTTTGCAGATTAACAACAGTGTCTGCGCAGCAGGCAACATCATCTGCAAACATGAGACAAAACACATCGGGTACATCATTTGTTATAAAGATTCCATTATTACAATGCCTTCTCAAATGTGTCTCTAACTCGTTAATATATAAACTAAAGATTTTAGGAGAACTCAAATCTCCTTGTCTAGTGCCAATATTACAATGTATAGGGCCTGCTAGAGAGATTCCCGGTGTACTGTTTTTATTTAAATCTCTGACTCTGCAACATGCTCTGTTATAGTTTTTATTAAGATTTAAGTTATTACTATTATTTATTAAGCCTGTTTGTGGGATTTTTATATATGCTTCAAGTTTTGAGTACATAGAAATAAGAACTTTTATTATTTGCCCATTTGCCCCAGCTTTAAGTAGAGAATTAAACATGCGAACGTGCACTAGAGAATCAAACGCTTTTTGAAAGTCGACATACAATACATACACTCTACCATATGATCTTGTAATATATTTTTGAATAATAGACTGTAAAGAAAATATGTTGTCAATGACTGAGTGACCCGCTCTAAAGCCCGCTTGTGCTTCCGAAATAACATTATACTCTTCGGCCCATGTATCTAATCTATGAGTTAAAATACTAGAAAATATTTTATACAATACATTTAACAAAGAGATCCCTCTATAGTTTGATGGATCGTTCCTTGACCCTGATTTATACAAAGGAACAATAATACTTTGACACCAAGAATCAGGAATTTCTCCACTAGCTAGTATTTTATTAAATAGTATATTCAAAATTGGCGTTATTTCTAGACATGTATGTTTATAAAATTCCGCACCAACACCATCTATGCCCTGAGCTTTTCCCTCTTTTAGCTTATATATTGATCTAAGTATTTCTTCATTCGATATAGGACTATTTAGTAGTTCATCTGAGTTTGAGTTCATGTCAAAATTACTTAAATCTAACACCGACAAAATCTCCTGATTGTCTTTATACAACAAATATTCAAAATAGTGTAACCAAGCGGCTGCCTTTATCTCATTATTGAAAGAATGAGCTTTATTGTTAAATTTTATAAGTGACCAGAACCGTTGGGGATCTTTTCGCGCATTTAACAAAGATTGTCTATTTGTAAACTGAAAAGACATTTTTTTCCGAGTACAAAGATCTTTAAACTTTTTCTTTTCTATTTTGTATTCTATCAATATGTCTAAATTGTGTGTTTGACGAAATCTGCGTAATAAGCAATATTTCAAGTTTTTGGCAATAGTGCATTCCATATCCCACCATTGCGGTTGTAGAGGCTTATCTTTTGTTTTCAAACTATGAGGACATGCAGATGTTTTATATAGCTGTAATATACTATTCACACCTTCATTTATGCTTGTATTTATAGCATTTACTATGCTTTCCCTATTTAGGTCCAACTGATTACAAAACTTTGCCTTAAACACATCCTTATATCTATCTTTCCAAAAAGTCTTAGTACAGTATTCAAATGTAATATTAGATAAAGTTTCATTTTCATTTTGAGTGATATTTAACATATGTTTAGAACCAATAGCTTCATTTAAAGACATTCTTGCAAGAAGAGGAAAGTGGTCAGATTCTGTGCGTAGTTCTACATTGAAATAAGAAATGACGTCAAACAATTGTGAAGATAAAATATGGTAATCTACTACACTTTGGCCATCATTTGCTATACATGTGAAATTACCATCAATATCATCATAACACCTGCCATTAACAATATGTATATCATGTGTGCAACACAATTCTGTAAGCGATTTTCCAAAAGAGTTAAATTTACTTTTATCTTGATTATTTCTTGGAAGGTCAAAATAATCACAAGCATAATCAACTTGTGACATATATAAAAAATTCAGATTATCTAAGGGTATATAATCTAAAAATGTTTTTGTTCTTGCATTAAAATCACCTGCTAAATACAGATAACAGTCAGGATACTCTGATATTAAGGATAAAATATTTTGCTCTAATAATGTTATACCATTAACCTCTTGTCTGTTATTATAAATACTAGATCCTTCTGGGGAAACATATGCAATATACAATATAATATCTTTCATTCCATTAAATTTTGAACTCTTAATCAATAAAACCACAGCATCTAATATGTCTTTTCTAATATGTATAAAAAAGTTTGACATTATCAATTTGTTTCGAATAAAGACACTAATGCCCCCACTATTTCTAAGCGCATGGCTATTTCTTTTGCGCACATTATCAAAATGAGAAAAACCTGGCAGAAATCTTTCAAATTCGCCAGTGTTGTCACTCCAAGTTTCAACTAACCCTATTATATCAAAATTGCACAGATACTGGATTAAAGACCCATTATCAATATGTTTACGCAAACCACCAATGTTCCATGTTAAAAAACTCCAATTATGATTCGTCTGGTAGCCAGTGAGTTCAACTGGGCCTTGACCTGACCCCTATTCCCGGGTATTATCATCACAATTTGCCGACGAATTGACAGTTCGCTGGTTAGCGGGATCACTACCACTATCCCTAGGTGCAGTCGGTCGTCTACGTGCTGGCCCGATTTCAAAGACAGTTTGTTTACATTCGTCGTAGCCATACATCGTGTTGTTCACTATCAGCTTATCATAATGAAGCGACGCAAACTGTCCATTCTGCCTAGCCTCAGCCAATCGCTTGCCGAGTTCACGACGATGCTGTCTCACACGGTCGGTGAAATCCTCGTGCACGTGGTATGGTGAGTTACGTCCAAACACTCTTCTAGCCTGGCGGATAACTGTGTCACGGTCTTTAAATCGCAGAAATTTTACTATTATAGTCGCTTTACTATTTTCTCCTGATTTTAGTCTGTGCGCCCTTTCTATCTCCACATTTTCTAATTCTGGCAAATTTAACTCATGTGACAAAAAATTTCTCACCTTTTCTTCGGTAGCAGACCAATTTTCATTCGATTTGCCATCAATACCCGTAATTCTTACGTTATTTCTTCTCGAATGCCCTTTTAAATTATCGATTTTCGAGGTTAGCTTTGAAATCTCGGCGTTTAGTTTAATGTTTTCCTGTTTTAATTCTTCATTCTTTATTTGTAGGTCATTTATCGCAGCATTTATTTCATCGACTTTAGAGTTAATTGACAAAAAATTCTCTCTCATTTCCGACCGCATATCTTGGAGACATTTCATAATATCTTGACTGGTACACTCTGTTTGACTAGAACCGGTTTGGCCAGTGTGGCCGCCAGTATGGCCGCGCCCTTTCGCTGCTGGTTGCCGTTGGTACCTAGGTTTTGGTGTCGTCACTGGTGACTGCTGTACCGGCGGAGATGATGCCACCTGGGCAAAAGACAACTGACGCTGACGAGTCTGGGGCTTCTGTGGCGCTAATGATTCTTGACCCGGCCCGGGACCTGGGTTACTCTCAACGTCCCCACTGACAACAAGCAGCAGTGACAGGGCGACCAACACCCGTGCACACAAACGCATTTTCCCACTAGAAAGCCGTATTCCATGAATGCATTTTCGACATTTCAAGGGCATCACAAACGTACCTATTCTACATCTATATATGAAAATATCTACCCCCATTTTTCCGGTTATTCCTCAAAATTGTCTCACAAATCCAGAGCCTATAAAAACACGTCCATGTTCAAGGGGATGCAACTCTTAAAGTAATATACAGAGCCAAGGCAAACGGTCTGATTGTACAGAAAAACGGACGATAGCCGGTGAATTTTATTTATGTATGAATTTTAAGTATGGTAGACATTCTAGTTGTATGTTTTCTTCCATTATTTGTCTGATTAATTCTATGTACACATATTTTAGCGTCAAACATTTGTTTGGGAGTATCTTTACTTTAAACGCATTATTATTCTTAATACTTCCCAGCTGCGATTTGTGTGCGATATGTGCGTGTTGTTTCTCTTGCTATCGGCAACAATCGCAATGATGACGCCACTGGTATTTTTTTATAAAAAATCCCAGATTCAATTCAGTTAAACGTGATGTCGATAGTGAGTGGACGAAATGTCTGTAACTAAACTATTTCCAACACGCGAGCTTCTTTTAAAGATGTGCGCCTCTAGACATGCCAAAATACTCCCAGATCAAAGATTATTTCTAATAAAAAAGACTTGATAAGCATGCCAATGGGATCGTATATGTGTGTGCGTCTTCGCGTGTGCGGGCGCGTGTGATTGAAAACTTAACGAGTTTCATCTTCTGTGCTATGTAGTCTGCTTTAAACACACACTTACTGAAGCCCAATGCACTTTCTTTAGATTTCCCTTTACATTTAGGATATTGTTAACACTGTTTTTAATAACTGATTCATAGATAGTAACGCCGAGTTATCTGACAGCTTCGTTCAATTTTTCCCAAAAGCAAATTTCATTTTCCTACTCATTGTAACAGTCTTTGATGACACAGATCCACCCAGAAGCACACATATGCACGCACACAAACCCGAATATATTCACGCAAATAAACACACACAGCGCGCACGCACATACACCTTTATATAAAGAGCCAACAGCGTAGTCTTCCTCAGCCAAAAAAGGCTGGGCATTGCATATATGACAAAAATGGGGATGTAATGAACACAATTTATTCAATCTAGCATTTCATTACATTACATAATTTTGAAGATATCACAAAACAATACGAGACTTGAGTTCATCATTTAAATAATTAACAACAAATGACCAATCAGCCATACCCGCTTTGTTATATCTGATCATTAGTCTTCAAAATATGTCACGCTACCATGCAAAATTTATTGATGCTTTTGTCATGGTCGATGGCAGAACAAATAGAAAAATATAATTTATCCTGTCATTATGCTTGTATGCAGCTAACTACAGCGGGGTCGATTAGATCTACGTTTATTATGAGTGTAGGCCAGAAGGGACAAAACTACTTAACTAAATAACTAATCTACCAAATATTTCACTAATGAAATATAACATGAGAAAAGGAAAGTGTTTATGTGATTATTAAAAAATCAACTAATTTATTGCAAAAGAAATTATGTTTCATGTCATCTTAATAAACTCCACTACGTCAGCTGATAGAATCATAACTTTGATATTTCTTTTTCTTATTCTGATTTATCTCCACTTTTTCGATTATATTCTGGAATTCTGTGAACCTACTTTGAATAAGAATATATATGACATAGTCCTATGAGCATTGCAACATATACAAAAATCTGAAAAGGCACATGATAAATGTATTCACATGCAAGCCAAATGTAAAAGTAAGAACATAAATGTGAAGAGTCATTTAACAAAAAGAGCAAACCCGCTTCAATCAGCACATTTTATAATCTCAGACAGTGCTATTCTCCATTACTGTTGTTGCTTTTCACTTTAAAGATTGTTACTGATTCAAAATCTTAATCTGATGTTCATTAAAATGCAATTATTTTTATTCAATATATAATGAATTCTTTACTTTTTATTTTCAATCTTTTGTGAGTTATTCTTTGAAAATATATTCAATGTACTAGTTTATGTTTGAGAGTATGTGATGTGTTTTCGGAGCAGCTGATATCTTAGGTATGTGTTTATTTGTTTGTTATAATATAAAAAAAGGTTTTAAAATGTGTTAAAATCACTATTAAATCGCAAAAGGAGAAAATCAATGCAACATTTTGACGGAATATAAAACAATGAATCATACACTATATAACTAAACAATATGTTGGTAAATAGTTTGGTATCAGTGTAGCACAGTCATCTTGTGATGTAACATTTAGAAAGTATGATAAAGGAAACTTCAGATCTTGGACATATTTATTCACATATTTCTTTTCACTGTTTGCATTTGAAAAGAAAACCATCACGAAGTGCGAGGTTAGAGCTCTGTTAAACCGGTTTAAGCACCCTAGTTGGTCCATATTGCCGACTGACCGTTCCAATGCGGTAACTGTCGGGCTTACTCTTTTTGTTAAATTATTCATTACAGATTTGTTTGTTTTTTTTAATTTGGCTTGCATGTGAATACCTTGGTCCTGTGCCTTTCATATGTTGGTATATGTTGCAATGCTCTGCTCATAGGACTTTGTCATATACTCTTATTAAGTATATTGCAAGTTATATTAATTGTTTTAAAGGCACAGGACAAAGATATAAACATGGCAATCGAGTGGCAAGATGACAACAAAAGGGTGACGGTACAACATAGGAAATAGAGCAAACCAAAATGTTACCGCCCATTTGAAGCGGTCAGTGGGCAAAATTACCGACTGATAGATAACCTGTTTTACAATCGCACACATGCTGAGGATTTTCTCAAATGCAAGCAGTGATAAGACTAAGACCAATTTGAAGCAAAATTGTGAACTTTGAAATTATTGCCTGTTTTTATTCCATATGGTTAAGAGGTGTGGTAAAAATTCCTTCAAACGTGACATTATCTATTGTTTTGAATATTAACATCCCTTTATATGTATACAACATAATATTATGCCAAACCACAGTAGATAATGTTCAGCCATTATCACAATGGAGGTGACAAAATATTTAAATTCACCACTTACATGCAGTCTGCATTTTATGTAGTTTTTTCTTGGTTACTGGTACGTTATTGTGCAACTAAACTAACTTACGTTCGAGGATTTTTGTCAAAAGTTCTAAACGCAACATTTAAATTTATGATAACACAGAATGAAAGAAATAGCTTTGACAATCAAACACTGACCTACTTCCTAATTCTATATATGGTGCCACAAAGAAAAAGTTTTTTTTTTGTTACATGCACAATGTTTTTAGTTATGACTGATTATATTAATGATATAAGAAAAGATGGCAATGTCCTATGAGCATTGCAACATATATCAAACTCTGAAAAGGCACAGGAAAAGGGTATTTCTCGTGCTAGCCAAGTGAAAAGTAAGAACATTTTTTATGATTCAATAAGAGCAAACCCGACAGTTACCGCTTTGGAAAGGGTCAGTCGGAAATATGGGCCGACAGGGGTGCTTTAACCGGTTTTACAGAGCTCTAGCCTCGCACTTCTAGATGGGTTTCTCAAATGCAAGCAATGAAAAAGAAAACTGATCTATTTGAATACAAAAATGTCCTAGTGCTGATGTTTTCTACAATAAGTTATGACAAAAGTAGTGACGTCATTTAAAAATAATGTACACCATGTTTAGAAAAGAAAGGTGTATTATTTCGATTAGAAAAACTAAACTAAAAGGTTGATTATAAGTGAAATAAACTTTTTTGAATCAAGAAAAACATGACCAGAGAAGAATAAATGGTTGTAGCATTCTGCTCATCTGAAGATGGAATTAATCAAATCCAATGTACATCAAAGTAAATACACGTAACAATTCTTATAGGATGAATAAAATGACAACATAGATTACATGCACGAGGAGATTTTTAAATGATAGAGGAAAATAATGTTTATCCAAATTACGTATTAACATAATTTGGCAAATGCAAAATGATCTAGTAAACCTCTGTGCGCATTGTGTCTAATATAATCACGTTTTAGAAACATGTTATGACTACAAACGCGGTGCAATCATCGATTTGACAATATATTGAAGTATTATTGAACAACGGAAACCCCTGAGGGCTGTTTCGTGAAATTTTGCCTTAGTTTTCTCGTATGATCTCTAATGTGTAAAGTGTAAATGCTAGTATATATAATGTATCATTTATACTTGTTAAATTATCGTATTAAATCAATTTTAAACGAGATTGAATAAGAATATATATGACAAAGTAGAAATGTCTGGTCATTTGTTTTAAGCTTGCCTTTGTCTACAGGTAGATAAAATTTAAATATCTGTGGAAATTTTAATAGGACCTTTTCTTATTTACCTACTTATATCCTTTTCCATTGACGTTAAATACAGGAAAGCAACAACGCGACAGTCAAAACGAGCTCCCTTTTTAGAGAAACAAAATCAAATTAAACTATTTAGTGTTAAAAGCTGGTATTATATGTTTACTAACATAAGTATGTTTAAAAAAGTATGTTTTAAAAAGACTTTTTTTCGATGTACTGCATTGCTTGCAATTGACGCTTTTACAGTCAAGAACTTGCATTGCTTTTAAATTACACGATGACCGGACAGGTCGTTGAGACTATATGAAAACAGTGACTTAAAGCCATAATTGGACAGTCACTGTTGGATTTCTTGTCTCTTCATCTCTCCAGTCGTGCCCTATATAGGTGGGACAACTTGAGCAGTCTCCATACCCTTTACGTGAGATTGCACAGTAGGTATAACATCGGGATTTTTTGTACCTTTATCATATATAATATGTCAACTGCGGATAAATCCTCGCCGTTTATATGTTTTTTAAACGTATTAACTCTAAACAATACTACGTTTTATTTTGTTGATTTTCTAAAATTCTATTATTTCTTCCTTATTATTTACATTTCACTTTTGACACTTTTGGCATATGACGTCATGGCATTTATGACGTCATTATATGGTTCTTATAATATATCAGCGCATGTACTGCTTTATTTTATTTTAAACTACTCTCTTATTTGGAATTTTTTGGTTGCCGAGGCTTTTATCTGTACATATGTTGTTTTATTACTAGTTATTTTGTATGTACATATGTTAATTATATCTGTTTTAACTCCCGATGCAGGTGCTTACTGTTAGTTGTGTCACTTTGACGGGATATTTTTATTTACACTGTTTGTTTGATAGAAAAACCTTCAGGAAGTGCGAGGTTGGAGCGCTCCACAAACCAGGTTTAAGCACCCCAGTTGGCCCTTTTGCCGACTGACCGTTCCAAGGTGGTAACTGATTGGTATCTCTTTTTGTGTGTTATGTCTCGTCTCTGTGGGGGTTTTTTTGTCACATTTACACTTACCTTGTTTGCCTTTGTCTACGGGTAGATAAAAATTAAAATATCTGTAAGAATTTTGATAGGACCTTTTCTTATTTACCTATTATAGCAGGAATGCATCTTGTTGGGTTACACGATGGGATGTTTTCTTCTCTTTCAGTGGATTTCAAAGACAAATTTGACAGGAATTCTGACGTTATAGTTGGACGCTTACAGGAAATATAAATATAAATCTGCGAAATGCTAAACATTTTTTAAATAAAATGCATGTTTGGTTCTCCAACTCATACATTTAAACTTATTACAAAGATAAGTTAAGTAGTTTATGCCGGCTTTAGACTGTTTAGTAAAAACTATTTATTTCTAATATTAGAATTAGGGTATAATTAATTTAACCTTTCTGACATGACAAGCTATTTTAGATAATCAGATACATTTCTTTTTTTTATTTATTGATTCGTATTATAAGAAAATGTCTTGTCATTGCATGAAGTTAATGTTTAAACTGATTGTTCAAATAGAGCGGTTAGTTCTAGACAAATGACATATTCCCTTATATAGACCCCGAGTTGCACAAAGTCTTTCGACTTGCTGAATATAAAATCAGTGCTATAATCTGAAAATCCAACTGCTTACCTATCATTCATACGGAGTGTTATGGTATATATTTTGGCTTATAAGAGAGACCTGAAGATTCAAAAAAATATATTGCTGTATAAAATTACATAGAATGAGAAGGAATCTTAAACTTTTAAGAGATTCACATGCAGCAGAAGTCTTTCCTTCTTTTGGTTTTTCTCATACGAGTCGAATGCACGTAGTATGTCGATACACGTGTATGTACGCACACATTGACTAAAAACTGTACACTTGGCCACCTGGCAAATCAGTGCATGTGTAGTGGCAGCTCAATGACCTGTTTGCACACCATATCACCCTTTGATTATTGACAAAGATAATTGGCCATACTGATGCCGATAACAAATGTAATATGAATAAGTTAACAAATGTAGCTGGGCAACATTGTAAAGACCTTAATTAACATGTTAGAAGAAATCTGTTGAGTTGTTTCATTTCCTCTTAAGCATTAAATTATTATTGCGTTTGAAGTAGTAGAAAAAAAATCTAAAAAAAAGTTTTAAATATTGCACGTTATTAAAATTTATTACAGTTAATTTGACAATTATCTATTTATTAACGTAATGCTAATTTTTACAAATCCGGGCAGCACTTTCGTAAACATTAATCTGCGTAGCTTGCCATGACAGGGCATAAATTATTTTATCGGAGCATCCCAAATGATGTGATGTCAAAAGGGACACTTTAACGAACGAGTAAGTTAATCAGTCTTTAACTTCCAATGAAGTTAGTTAGAAGCAGTTATGCAACACACGAACTTATTACCAATGGAAATTTATTTTTGAAAATGAAAATCAATCATGAACCACTCCTTTGTTACACATGTTTAACACTAAGTGACGCTACATGAAGTTTGCCTAATGTAAGTACTGCGAGGGCCCGTCGCCAAGGTGGGCGTAGCTACAGACAGTCTGAGGAAAGGCCAAATATCTTTAAACATGTGCTATGACAAAAAAGTTTTCATCAACTATAATTTGCTAGTGAAAAAAATACAAGAGGTATAACCCTAACCCCAGATATAATTGGTTCGCACAATACATAGGTTTAAGTACCAGTCGGCGCTTGACCTTTATGTGTCTTTATGAGCTGACCATCGGTTCTATTTTCATCGGTCTTCCTCGATAAATTAAAACTATGTTTTGCCAACTATGATCAAATCTGTGTCAGCGCTTTGTAACAAAGAAAGACAAAATTAAAGCCATCACCTAAAACATATTATAGTTTTCCAAGATGTTACTTTGCGAGGACCTTACAGAAATCGTAAGAAATCGTTTTAATATTTTGTTGTTGTTTTTTTAATTTCGCACTAGTTTTAATATAAGTTAAGATTTTGTAAAACATGGTATATACATTACTCAGAATAAGCTATGTTTTGATGCTAAAAGACAACTTTAAGTCCCAGCTACATGTACTGATATCAATACGAACATTCAAGGTCGACGTATGGCTAATTCTTAATCCATGTACAATTACCTTCATGATTTAAGAACCTTGATAAAAGCCTGAAAATGGATAGAAATAAATATAAATTATTTTTTCTGCATGTTTTGCATTTTCTGAAATTAAATGACTTTTACTGAATTATGAACAGGTAAACAAGAAAAGGTCCTATCAAAATTTTCACAGATATTTAAATTTTTATCTACCTGTAGACAAAGGCAAACAAGGTAAATGTAAATGTGACAAAAACACAGAGACAAGACATAACACACAAAAAGAAAAACCACCAGTTACCGCCTTGGAACGGTCAGTCGGCAAAAGGACCAACTGGAGTGCTTAAACCTGGTTTGTGGAGCGCTCCAACCTCGCACTTCCTGAAGGCTTTTCTATCAATGTTTGGTTTTAGTAGTCTGTTCATGGTTGTTTTATTTCAAGTAAAATAAACCTAGGTCCAAGGTATGTCAAAAAGAAAATATACGTAACAATCCTGATAGGATGAATTAGATGACAACATAGATCACATGCACGGGGAGATTTTTTACGACCGCCACACTGCACAAGCAACACTGTTGTGATTTTGAACAGGTAAACAAGAAAAGGTCCTATCAAAATTTTCACAGATATTTAAATTTTTATCTACCTGTAGACAAAGGCAAACAAAGTAAATGTAAATGTGACGAAAAACACAGAGACGAGACATAACACACAAAAAGAAAAACCATCAGTTACCGCCTTGGAACGGTTCGTCGGCAAAAGGGCCAACTGGGGTTCTTAAACCTGGTTTGTGGAGCGCTCCAACCTCATTATCAAGGTTCGGAACGTCCGCAAAAATAAGGAAATATTACAAAGTCCTACGAGCATTGTAACATATAATAAAATTTAAAAAAGGCACAGAACATGCAAGCCAAATATAAAAGTGAACAAAATGTGTGACTTGTCCGTAAAAGATAGATTAAATCAACAGTTACCTATTTGATCACATGTGCAAATTTTAACGAGCTTTTTTATAGTTCATGCGCTGTGCTCCGGCGCATCGCATATATCACTGTCATTTCTCCTGCCGACTCGTTTCATCATTACCAAAGTTCTTGATATACTTGATAAGCCTTATTTTCCAATCAACGTTACATACTGATAAAATATGCGGTTATAAGAACAAACAGAAAGTGGGACATTGAAATTTTTGATACTCATTCTTTAACATTCAAAGCATTCGAACCAGGACGAGCTACTTGTAAATGTAAACATGACGATGTATAACTTTATTAATATTTGCATGTGAATTCATATTCACAACATCCATTTTAATTAAAACATTTTGACAGTTGCTGGTTGTGTATTTGATTAATTATCCTTTTTTATTTCTCTAGTCAGTCACGAAGAAAATCAGGCTCTTCACTGAGCACATGATATTGATGAATGTTTTTGAAAAGAGGCGGATTAAAATATTGTTGCTTTTATGTTGTTGCTTTTTTCTGTTTTTGCTGAATCAAAGTTCAAATATTGAATTTGGTATTACAGTTAAAGGGGTTATGTCGCATACATAATGAAACAGTTTATTGTCTATTTATTGGCTTGCATGTGAATTGTCTTGAGCACAAGACTTTCCAATGGCGGACATTTAAATTTACTTCAACAGGATGCTACAACAATGTATACATTTCTAGTCATTTTTTTTCTTGGTTCACAAAGTTAATTTTATTTAAGATCAACAATTTAAATGTAATTCTTTAAATTTCTCTCTTCTAAACGCTCTTAGCACATTATTTCCAATGGCGTCACTTCTTTCGTCATATCATATCAAAGAAAACGTCAGCGCTTTGACTTTTTTATTTAAATAGATCGGTTTTCTTTTCATTGTGTGCGTATGAGAAACCCATTAGGAAGTGCGAGGTGAGAGCTCTCTAGCCATATTGCCGACAGACCGTTCCAAGGCGGTAACTGTAGGGTTTTCTCTTTTCGTTAAATTACTCATCACAGATTTGTTCTTACTTTTATATTTGGCTTCCGTGTGAATACCTCTGTCCTGTGCCTATTCAAATTTTTGGTATATGTTGCAGTGCTCATAGGACTTTGTCATATATTCTTATGCAATATACAAGTAAACGACGGAAGAGACAAAAAGGCGTATTCACAATATTTGGTATTTGTAAAAGTTCAGCTTATGTGTAAAAAATACATATTTACAATACGCTTTATGAGAAAATATACTGTCCTGTTTTCATAAATACAGGCTATCGCAGGAAATCAACAACATGCATAGCTCAAAGTTTTATTTGAGTTTATTTTACGATAAGAATAAGCTATAAAATAAAATTTACAATATGCCCTGTTTTATTGCCCACATAGTGATTGTAACATATGTTCTCGAATTGAGTAATTTAATAAGGGTTAATTTAACAAAAGTAATTCCAGGATGTATTTGATCGTTAAAAATGATTTTTTACTTTTAAAATACATTAAAAGCATTTTGGGGGTTTTGTCATTCGACAGTCTTATGGCATGGTATTATCATATAAAATTTATAAAAATATTCTCGCGAATTGGTTATACTTTAACATTTGTTTCAATTGTTTTTACGTTTGTAATGTTTGTTTTGTTTTATGTTTTGTTTTGTTTGTTGTTGTTGTTTTTTTATTAAGAAATATTTCTATTTGGTACAAATACTCTTTATGTTAAAGTATGTGTGATCATTTAAGCAATACACATGTTATTTTTAAGTGTACATAGGCTTTTATAATGCCAATTACTTACTGAGAATTGGGAAGTTTATTATGTCAAAAATGACATATACAGAATACTTGTAACGCAGGGGTTCTTTTTATTTAAATATTTTCTGCCTCTAGCATTGTTACTTGTATTACACAAATTACATTTGGCAAAGCTGCATTTATGTATCATTATCAAGGCAAATTATATTCAATACTCATTTATCATTAACTGTTGTGTTAAAATGATGCATTCGCTGCCATAAATAATCTTGAACGTCTCGCTGATCAACTTAAACATGCCTTAAATTGAGGAAGTTCATTTCCGACAAATAACAACTATCACATAAACATTGTCCAATAGCACCGCTTCGCAACGGATTTCCCATGCAATACGAAAATCAAGTTAAAATCACTTGGTTGATTTCTTTTCAATTGAATGAGTTAGATATTACAAGATTGAATGAGTAAGATATTACAAGACTGCGAGTCATCGGACGGTTGAACCTTATCATTGTTCTCTTCGAAATTATTTTTCTGACATAGTTAGAGTGGTTGCTATCTGATAAGTATTGTTTACTTTACGTCGTGGTACTTTACGTCATTACTTCCTGATTCATGACGTCATCACTTAGACTGTTTTGTTGTAAAATACTATGCTTTCTTCCACTGCTTGCAATTGAGACACACCTCAGGAAGTGCAAGGTTAAAGCTCTTTAAACCCGGTTTATTTACTCCAGTCGGTCCATATTGCCGATTGACATTTCCAAGCAGTTCCAAGCAGCTTTTACGCGTCGAAAAAAATTCTCATTTATCAAACAGAGATATTTTTGAATTTAATGTTAATTTCGTGCGTTTCATCGTGATATGAAACGTAGTTTCCTACCATCTTATTTTCATAAATACAGAAAGTTCTTCATGTCACTTTAGATGTTAGGCAACTGCGTTTTATGCCACGATGAAACGCACACAATTAGGATTTATGTTAATAATTACATCATTTTATTCTGTGTTTACTAAGTGGATTTAAAAAGAATTACAAAGTTTATGCGTACTTTTTTATTTCCATCCGATTGGGTTCTCGTATTAATATCGATTTTCAACCACGAAAGTATCCTTATTTAAAGAAAGGATCCTTACACAGTTGTTTTATGTAGTTATTATTTTGTCTGGTTTGGTTTAAATAAAGTTTATTTATTTATTTCATAAATGTAGAACATAACTGGCCAAATACAAAGGCCCTAAAAGACTAAATAAATGTGTAAAAGCAAATACTTTTTGTCGTGATTTTATAAAAACTACGAGCCATATAAACTTTGTGAAGATGCATTTTGACGTTGGAAATTATCTTTGGGATTATGTTGCACATAACTCATAACGCGTGGAACATTTAAAATCGATAAAACTGCCTTCTTTTTTTGTAATAAACCACTTAGTTTTAGTGTTTCTGTAGCATTTAAAATAAGAATTATTCACCCTTAATATATTACACCAATTTTCATGCTGCTCCATCGCTATTGTGTCTTTGGGGCGAGATTATACAAATGTGCCTGGACGGCATAGGCTTTTGGCGGGCTGTATTACGTGAGAACATGCTGTTTGCCAACCTTTTAGCTGAAAAGATTGGATTATAATGTGAAAACTGTATTAAAATTGTTATTTTGCATGCAGTTTATTAGAGGGTTTTCTTAAACTGATTGACATTCAACTTGTAGCGAAGTCATATAAATAATCATGTATATTGTTTGATCATAGCTCAATGTTTCCAAACAAACAAAAACATATCTGAAACGGCTTGCAGACGATTGCAAAAAAGAATCATAATCTAGTATGTGTAAACTAAATGTACGGTAATCAGAATGGTACAAATAACAAAAATACTTAAATGATCAACAAGTGATTCAAATCGACAATTATTCAATCATTTTTGTCGACCGAATTTCAATCCTCCTAAGTAGATGCCTGGAAAGAACAACGTCAGAAATTGTAAAGTGATCATGTATATTAATAAGTTTCATTGAGAAATTAAAGCAGTTACGAGACCGAGAAAACCCAATCAGATTTAAAGAAACCACACAGGTGTTATTTTAAAATCATCATAACCTCATAGAGCTTTCACCACTGCTGAAATGCGCCGATATGGTCAAGGAACTGCTCTGCACTGACTTCTACGTATCCAATCAGCTAAGGTTAAATGATCGTTCAATACGACTTAAATTACCACGAAGTAGTGACAGAAAAAAAATGAAATGACGCAGAAAAAGACCAAGATTCAGTAATCATACTCTATTTCGAAATTTGAAGTGGACAAATAATTTGTTTTCAGAAATCCCTTTTGCAATCCTAATACATAAATACGCATTTAGCATTTAAAGATAATTTTAACTTTTTATACGAACTGTTGGCCATGCAGCTCTACAGATCCACTGAATTGTTGTTGTTGTTAATGATGATGTTGTTGTTGTTGCTGCTGCTGCTGCTGCTGCTGCTGCTGCTGCTGCTGCTGCTGCTGCTGCTGCTTTAGGAAAGTATTATCAAATTTAAATATGGCAGGAAAGCTGTACATTTCTTTCAAAACAAAACGGCGCTTGCTAAATGAAACCAGTTTTTATACAAATGCCAATGTCGCTTTTCAATTGATCCATTTTTATTTCCATACATGAATCAAAAAATAAATAATTTAAAACAATTCACAAATAACTCATACCACACGTCTTTATCTGATAATAACTATTCGTCTCAATTTTACACCGGATTTAATATGCATGGGTTTGTCGTATACGCGAAAAGTGATCAATGTAAATATATTGTAATATTAAACATATTTGTGAAAAGGAAAATAAACATAACCTTCTTAACCAAACAAATGCTTTAAAGAGATCAACACCTATAATTAAGTGCTTATGTCTGTTTCAGATGTTTCAATTGATAAGATAAAATAATGTTTTAAAACATTCATTTTATTATATATGTAAAAAGCCCAATTACGTCAAACAAATTTACATTGTTGCAGTTGTTAATTACAGCTTGTTGAAATTAATATGCATCTATCTACCCAGCGTTGTTGAAAAAACTGACTTTTAAGAGATCGATATATAAAACACATTTTCCTGCATGCTGCATGAGCTGCCTTATTGCTTTAAAGGTTTTGCTGCTGAAACCCATAAACATTGCAGAACATTATGTGATGATGTCTGTGTAGATGTCAGAAAATAATGTTAGGTTTGAGTTGATTATTTTAATTATTAACAACAGGCGGCGACAACTCAGCTATATCAGATTTTGTTTTATTTGATTGTACGCCGTCTGTTTCGTTTCACAATGTGCTAAATTGATGGATTTTCCAATCATGCTGAAGTAATAAAATGATCACAAGAGAAAAGAGCCTAACAATACAAAGATATATGTCATGAGAAACAATAAGAAGCAATAGAGATTTACTGTTTCCAAAAAGAATAAAACCAACAATGTTGCTCGCTTCATTAAAAGTGTGCTTCTAATTAACATGTAGAAATAACACACCTTGAACATAGAGACCGTTTTTATTTGTCACAGTTTATAACAATACAAGAAACATCGCATGTGTATACACCTTTTGTTTAAGATGTCTCTGTATATTACTTTCTGTCAAGGAGCAACTTATGACTTACTAGTACTGCATGCATTTTGTACACCCACATGACGTTTTCGGGTTAGGTATATAATTCAACACCTACTATTAAAAAGGCCCACTTTCCTATCACAGGATAGCATGAACTTCGTGTCATATAAAACGGAACTTTATTTAGAGAACGCATTTGCGTCGTAACTGTTTTGGAAAGAAATCTCTAAACATGTTTCACCTGAAAGAAGATTTTTTGTACCTTTGTTATAAAATATGCCAATTGCAGATAAATCCTCGGCTTTTTATAATATATTATTTGAAACTCATTACCTATTAACTCCTCACAATACTACATTTTGTTTTGTTGGTTTGGTTCGTTTTCTATTGATTTCCTTCCTGCTTTTTATTTTACTATTGACACATCTGGTATATGACGTCATGGCATTTTTATGACGTCATTAACTTGTTCTTGGGCTATTTTATTTCAAACTTCTCTCTCATAGACCTTTTAGGTTGCCGAGACTTTTTATCCTCTGTACATGTTGTACATATGTTTATTATATTACTAATTATTTTGTCTATATCTTAGTTCATTTTATCAGTTTTAACTCCCGATGCAGATGCTTAACTGTTAGTTGTCACTTTTTCACTGTTTATTTGAAAGAAAAACCTTGAAGAAGTGCGAGATTAGAGTGCTCCAAAAACCACCCAGTCGGTCCTGTTGCCGACTGACCGTTCCTCTGCGGTAACTGCTGTATTTCTGTTTGTGTGTTATGTCTCGTCTCCGTGTTTTTGTCACTTTTCCATTTACCCTGTTTGCCTTTGTCTACAGGTAGATAAAATTTAAATATCTGTGAAAATTTTGATAGGACCTTTTCTTATTTACCTATTTGTTCAGAGGTATTTTAGATTTTATTTCTATGGTCATTTTTGTAGGACCTTTTATTATTTACCTAATGTAAATATGTACATTGTAATTGTCATCTTTTTTGTATTTCTCTGTCATATAACACAGTGCTAATGATTTAGCATAAAAGAAAAACCATCAACTTTATAATATTATAGTTCGAACATGCAAATGCTGAATTTGACTTCAAGCAAAAAATAAAGCAAATAAACGCTTCTTCAGTTATAAGTTAATTTTGCAGGTAAATATCGTAATTCTATTTTCTTTATGGAATTAAGGAAATATCGGTATAAAGCATGTACGAAAAAAATATGCACATGAGCAACTCTCGCATTTAAGTCATTTGGTATAACACGGATCACACCTTATGTGTTCGTTTGACCTTAATGTCATTCAACAGCTCTCATTCTCTCTGACTGGCAATATGAAAATATGGTGTCCAAATTAATGTAAAAGGGTTTGTTATTAACAAAAACATTTTGTCAAGTTTCCTCTTATTCCGGATCAAGTAAACGTCTATATGATTAGATAGTTTACGCTCCCCAATTTTGTCAGTTTTATATTAACTTGACTGTCAAAAATAAATTTCTTATCTTTCTTTTAATAAAGCACAAGGGTATTGACATTCAAGCCAAATGTAAAAAAAACTAAGAGAAGACATGAAATGATATAGAACCATCCAAACATTGAAACGGTCCGCCGAAATAGGAGCCACGAAATGTTTCCAAAGTTAACATTATATTTGATTAGGTCTTATAATCATTCTGATTAAAAGCGATTGACCAGTAATTTATGCTTGTGTTTTTGTACCAGACAAAGCCAAAATATTGAGTATCACACTTCTTGCTGCTTCTTTGTTCTCTAAAATAAAAATTAAAATCAGATGATGTGCTGTCATAATGATTCGTCGTTCTCTTATTCTGTAATTAGATTTTATTAGATTTATGAGTTTAAATCCAGGATGAGTGGCTCTTTGCCACTGAAATTGAACAGCAAGGCATATATCACTTCACGATATTATTTCATAGTTTTGTATTCACAACAGCTAGTTTAATTAAAAAATGTTTTGACACTTGTTGATTAAATGTTTGATTTATTGCTTTCCCTTGAGTCCAGTCTGTCGTGAATAAAATCAAGCATTCTACTGAGCGCACGAATATGATAGATGACTTTAAAAGAGTCTCATCACGATGTGTTTTTGTCTGCTTCTACGTTACTATTGTAAAATGGATTGTCTTCTTAAAAAGGTTTAGGAACATGTAATGGTTAGGGTTGGTATATTCAGAAAGACAACGATAACAACAATGCTTCTTATACGAAAAGTTCAATTAACGAGACCAATAAGTCTTGGCAATGCCCATATAAATAAAGTGCTTTGAAGGGCAGTCTTGTAGCAAGACCTTTCGATTATAACATTGTGGGTTTTATATTGATTATTGTCTGGAACAACGTCGCGGACAACCCCTTTAATGAATGGTGACATCACCACGTACTACTGTAGGCGAGGGTTGTCTAAAGTACTTATTTTATAATATAAAATTAGCAAAAAGTTATCTTGATTTATTTCTTTATTTAAGAGCAACGTTATACATCTACAGTATTTTAAGTCACGAAATTATTATTTACATAATTATTTACACACACGTTAAACTATTCAATAGACTATTAAAACCATATGTACCAGAAAATTATAATTTTTATTAAATTTTAAAAAATATGTAATATTTAATCTAATATTCAGAGTTGCCTTCTGCATCGTCGCTTATATATGCACAACGATAGTAGCATGTAAAAATATCCCGTTTTAGACATGGCATGATTTGTATTTACTTTGAAGATAAATTATGGGCACAGCTTAAAAAAGATTTACCTGCATAAATAGAAGTAACTAGCTAGGTAGACTGAAGTATCTGAAGAAATAAATGCAAAATGGTAAACTTGTAAATGGGATTGTTTTTCAATAAAGTGTAATATTGTAATACTAAAACAGTAGCAAGATCCCATATATTGTTTAGGAAAAGAAAGTGGTTATGGTTATGGTTAAGCACCCCGGTCGGCCCCTTGTATAGACGGATCGTAACAAGGCGGTACCTCTTGGTAAATAAGAAAAGGTCCTATCAAAACTCTAACAGATATTTAAATTTTATCTACCAGTAGACAAAGGCAAACAAGGTAAATGCAAATGCGAAAAAAAACACAGAGACGAGACATAACTCACATAAAGAAAAACCATCAGTTACCACCTTGGAACGGTCAGTCGGCAAAAGGGCCAACTGGGGTGCTTAAACCTGGTTTGTAGAGCGCTCCAACCTCGCACTTCCTGAAGGTTTTTCTAGCAAACAAACAGTGTAAATAACAACATCCCGTCAAAGTGAAACAACTAACAGTAAGCACCTGCATCGGAAGTTAAAACAAATACAATGAACTTATATACATACGTTACAAATAGCAACAAAATAAACTATAAACATATGTGCAGTATGTACAATAGATAAAATCCTCGGCAACGTAAAAACAAAAATCCCAAACGAGAGATCAGTTCGAAATAAAACAGCAAATAAATGAACGAAATAAAACAGTAAATCATCACAGATTTGTTCTCACTTGGACATTTAGCTAGAATGGGAATACATTTTTAACATTTAGTATATGTTGCAAATGTTTATATTGCTTTGTCATATTTCCATATTCATGGTGACAACAACGTAGTGTAGTGTAGTGCTCCTACAAATCTCTACGTGTATCTATGTTGTCATTTAATTCATCCTTTAAGGGTCGTTGCGTGCAATATCCATTGATTGGCCTTGGATTTTAGTTCCTCACTTTTATCTACACATGAACAGGATGGTACAGTCTTTTACACGTCTCGTCGTTGTTTTCTTATATCATATATTTTTCTTTACAATGCTCATTCACGCTGTTACAGATATAACTAATCTGCTATGTTGATATGTTCATACTCTTGACAGAGGAAAGTTGATCTACACGGATCGGTGATTTCAATTACAGTGTTGACATATATATGAATATCATTTTTGACCCTAGAAGGCAATCTGTCTCGTCAATATCGTCGAAACTGTCGAGACGTTCGATTATCCGTACGATATGTCTTAGAAAAGAGATGTGTGTTTGATTACTCTCCGTTAGAAACGTAACGAACGTCCAAGCATTTTAGAGCCTAATTAGAATTGCTTAGAAAATATAGACAATATTTGCTTTCGATTTTGTAAGTAAAGTAAATTATATAAATGATAATGGTAATAAATATTTCCCCATTCAAATGTTCAACCATTCGACAAGTCAGGACATGAAAATATGCTGTTTTGAATTAATCAATTGAAAATGACATAGTAACTGTTTGTATATTACATTCTCAAAGAAGAATTATCGTGACTCGTACGATCAAACTCTTGATCTACAAAGAAATAATATATTTAACAAATTTGGAACATTTCTCAATGTTAATAATAAAATTATTAAATAAAAACATTTTATGCTACAAGATTCTAGTCATAGGACAGTCACGCTTCTTTATTCAAAATAATTAAACAACAGTTATACTGTTAATGTGTAATTTTAATTAGACAAATGAGCAGATTTATATATACATGGCGAGTACACAAGATCAAATGGCCGATCGCAGAACAAACATATGAGTCGATCTATGGCCTGATAGTGGCTCTCTAGCTCTTAGTGCGGCCATAATGATGCGAAATATTTTACAGAAATAGCTTCAGGTTAAAGCTTTTTGGTGGTTAGTATCACTATATTTAAATCTAAATGTGTTATTGTACTAGCTTTTATTTATATCAAGGGACTAGGTGATATCACTTTTCTGACAGAAGTGTCTTGTCTTTGTTTTGTTTAAAAAATGGGTAAGGTATACTAAATGTATTCTGTTTTGGTGCTGTGGTATATTTTTATTACAACGTATTACAAGAATATAACAGCAATTAAATGTGATGTTTTAATTATGTTGTTTTTGCTTTGTTGCACGACCAACTTATAAATGTTATTTTTATATTATAAAGATTAGTTTTGTTTGCTTTTGTGTTGTAGTGTTGTTTTTTATTCTAAATATACATTTCACAGCCATACTTACATTAAAGGCAGAATACAGATGCTCATCATATTTCAAAAAACGGTAAATGCGATTAAACGTTCTGAATGTTAGCATGTGGCAACAGTAAATAATCTGTTTGTTTTGTTGTTGTTTTTAATTATTTTAAGGCTACTTAGCCTTATAATACTGTTTTTAGATTACGCGCGGTTTTTGCAAAGCGTATTGTGAAAGTCACGATTATTACTGAATTGTCAGTACAAACCTTACTCGGACTATCACTAGTGTCAGGCACTCTGTTGGTTATCCGTAAAAGGAAGGTCAAGTGACCGTTTGATGTGTTATTGTGTAAAATAATAGCCACGTTAATTCCCTTTGGTGTTTTGTAAACAATAAAAAACCACATATTAATCCATAAATGATGTATGCTTTATCATCATGAGTTATATTTGTACCATCGAATACATGCGTTCATTAATATTTTCATATTTGAATTATCCACGGAACTCAAACTCGATATTTAGCCTTTAACAGAATACCATTTAGCACAATATAATGACGACTATACAGAAAATTGCATATTTTATAACGTTTTGGCCACCCTTTTTATTGCTTATAGTTTACAGGTCTTTCTTGCTCATTTCCATGCAGTAAAAATTGCATTACAACACTGACAAAATACAACATCGTTTTCTTATGCATTTACATACCTCAGTCTTAGTTGTCTTACTTAACAAACGTGCTTAAATTTTCATAATGAATCAAAAAGTAGAAAAGTGGCAATCGAGAAATAAATATTTACCTATTTAAGGTAGCTTGATTTCACCAATTTATTACGTAGCATAGCCACACTATCCTGATACAAAAGCTTCTGTATAAACTTCCGTCTGTTGGTTGTTTGTGAATTGACTGCAATAATATGCAAAAATAGTGTAGTGAACTAAACATTAAAACAGACTATTAAAGTTATTTATATTTATCCCCATGGCCTTTTTGTCTCCGACACTTATATATTTCTTGACAATCCAGAATTAATTGTAGCTGTTTTAATAACAGTAGTATATGTACTTTTCATGTCAAACAAACTAGACTTTTACTATGTTTATGTCACCCTCTTTTTGTTTTGTGACGTCATGAGTTAGATCATTGTTATTCAGCTTAATTAGCTGCTTTTTTACATTTTGTCTTTGATAAATCCATCCATCAGGAAGTGAAAGGCAAGAGTTCTCTTAATCGGTTAAATCACCCAGTTTGTCCCTTTTGTTGATGCGTCACTGTTGAGTTTTCCTTTTATGTCATTTATATGTATTACGTATATACGTACAAGATTTTCGGAATACTGACAGATTTGACTAAGGGCTAATATGTTTTAATCGACATATTCTTTAGTTTTTTATAAGCCTACAAATAAAAACAATAGGAAACTAAGTCTACGATATATCTGCTTACTTGTTATTGTAAGATGTAAAATGTCTCTCTATTTGATATTGTTTATATGTAAAGCTGGAAAATACTTAATATACAAAATAAGACATTTGTAGAGTAATGTTTTCGTTAAATGGTTCAAAGATTCCATTGATTTTAAGCTTAATAAAACAAGGTATATTGTTATCATAGTTCATAAAACGGAAGAGCTTCGTGAGTGACTGTAATCCGATTGATTGTTCGAAGGTTGTATTTAATATCTGTATCGTCTCGATTCTGTTTTAATGTAATTAACACGTCAAACTAGCGCTGAACTGTTACTGTTATTTGATAATCTTTATAATTGCACATAGAGAGAGAGGAGTATTAAAAGGTCCTTGCCAAGTCTTCCTTCAATAAAAGATTGTGCAGGAAAATTTAAATATTAACATTTCCAGTGTTTTTTAATACAAAAACTATGTACTATGCTGGGCTTTATGTTTCATCGCTGTTGAATTTTAGTAAAAGTCCAATGCTCATGCAAAATCTGAAACATAAATATGTAAATGAGCGTAAGGTAATGTAATCTATTTTGAAGATTCCTACTTGAAGTGATTGTTAGGTAAGTAAATAATGTTCATGCATTTCCCAAACCACATTATATGGTTATCTTATGAAGATATTGTTTCAATAAACGACTTAGTCGCTTATAGATAATAAACTTATATGTTGACGAAAATTAATGCAGGCTCACCACTGTCCCAGAGCAATGCTAGCCAGACAAAACATACACATTAAATACAGAAACAAGAGACTTATGACTTAGATGTGATTCATAAGGCAGAAACACCGAATGGCACAACATTTTTCAGCGGTACGAGATATTATATACATATATCTGACGAAGTAACAGCTCTGTTTTAAATCATTTTGGGAACTGATAAACAAATGCAATTGAGTCATATGTATTGTCAGAATTAGTAAGGCCCCTCCGTGTGATGTGCCAAAGTTAAATGCTGACTCACGACAGTTAATCAATGTAGTGTCTGATAGACAACATTTTCAATAATATCATGTTTTATATACTCATTTGTTTCCTTGTTGTACGATGCACACACGAAATATAAATCCATCTCATTCTGTAACATTACTTGTTAAGATAGATCATTGTCTTTTCTTGGTACTGTTTCTCAGATCTCAGTTAGCACAGATCAATATTTTCTTCACTAATGTAAATGGGATGAAATTGTCAACATTTTATTGTAATAATAACGACCATCTAGTTTTCAAATATGTAGATAAGTGTATTATAATCACGATGTTCATTGATTTATGTTGCTATTTGATTGCATGTTACTTCCAAAATACAGTTTCTGCAGTTGATAAAATCTTAACCAGTTGTGCTTGAATATATTTTCATGTTTTAAAAATATATCAGTAATGTACAAAGGGAATTGATGTTGAATTTGTGCGTTTAAAATGTTAAACGTTTATTTAATGTTGTCTAATTTTTTCATTACTTTACACCGATAAAATGGTTTAAGGCATATATTTTTGTAAAGTATTCTCCTTTTATACTTTCTCTCGACTTTTTTCCGTATCGACAAACAATGCATGTATTAAATGATAAAAGAGATTGTGAAAACAAAAGTTAAAGCATACTTAAAAATACAATCATCACGTTTTGATGCTTAGCTTCTTTTATGGAATTATCCGTGCTACACCAAT
>CM017558.1:69212904-69363920 GCA_007844125.1 Sinonovacula constricta | reverse complement strand
GACAAGAAAAGAGTCAAAAAAAAATATCCAAACAGAATGAGGCACAGCTCTTGTGCTAGTAGTTGGAAACTCTTTTATGAATTTACAAGTTTTATAATTTTCATTCTTCAACGAGTTTTTAACTCCCTGCGCTTATTCTTGATTGTCCCAATAAGGTGTATCTTTGAGAAAAACCATCAAGAAAGGTTTTAGTCTGGATTACTTCACAAAACCAGGTTTATGCAGCCTAATAGGTCATTTTGCCGACCATTAAAAGACGTTTACTTTTGGTTTTGTGTTATGCCTCCTCTCATTGGTTTGGTCAATGTTACATTATATTCACTGAGCCCCTTCGCAGTTCAAATTTTAAAATATATATCGCAAGTCTCAAAAGGCATTTTTGATATTTTCTTATTAATTGAAAATTCTACCTTTGAAAAAAAAACGAGTATAAATTGTTGATGGCAGGCAAACCAAGTTAAAGATGAAAATACCGTTACTACCTGATATTCTGTTACACGGGAACAGAAATATGAAAATCCATGCCTAAATCCTATTCAAACAATGTCTCTATACAAATAGGTGTAGATTTTATGTAGAAGCATTTGCCATGGAAATCTAACCAACAGTGTGGTAATGACGATAACGTAGCAAAATGTGTGATGAAAACAACTGATGAAATCAGTTCTACAGCGTGATCGAAAAAATTATTCATTCAGAAAATCACATCAAGTGGAACGCCCGTTTTAATACCCGCTGTTTGTTTGTTTTTCTGTTGTTGTTTTGTTAAGTATGTTTTTCTTCAATTATTACAAACCGAATGAAATTTATGCAGCATAACGAAAAGGATTGGTCTTTTTCTAGACATGATATATTGACTCTTATAATATGAGAAATGTTTGAAGTGGTATCATGTAATATATCATTTCTGGTACGAGTAGATTATGTTTATACTGAAGATACTGTTCAAACTGAGGACAGATTTATAATTAGCATGTCTGTTTGAAACGATGAAGTTAGAACAAAACAAGCTAAATAAACAGCTTATACATTTTGACCATTAGCCATACCCAAAAATTAATATCATTCTTTCGAATATAAGCTTACAATCACCAGTGCATAATTAAACACTCAAATAAATGATCTGCCTGTTCACCATACAACTGTTGTGTCAAATAGAAATTAAGAATTGAAACTTCAACCAGATGAGTTTCCAGAAACTATGTTTGACTAAGGAATATACTAATCTAAATATCATTTAATCGCAAGTTTAAAACATTTTATTGTTTCTTTTGCTTTCTTCTTTATCGTTCTTTGTCTGTCATCTAACAATAAGATAAAACTATGCACAATCTATTCATGTTACTGAATAAGTTTCTGAACGGTGATAATCGCATCTAAACCAAAGAGAGATGGGTTTTTTATAATAAAACTTAACTTTTACAAACTGGTTATAATATTGTTCTGAATTAAATATCTACACTGCTAACTTATTTTTTGGATGGGATTGTATACAAGCTACAAATACATGTAAACAGTATTGTCCTACATAGGCGAAAAGAAAGTAAATCACCTTTTAAAGTTTTAATCTCACATTGTTTGTAAATAAATTATGTAAATTTTATGCTCATGAGATAGGGTAAATTAACATATGTGTGACCATTTTATTCATTTCCTAATTTAAGAAGTTGGAATATTGCGTACAGTTTATACCAATTATTTTACGAAATACAGGAAAGGAAAAAAAGTCGTTTGCATGAGCAGTTCCGTGTCCAATCAACTAATTAGATTGTGATTAAGCATACAGTCATAATACAGTTAGCTCGATTTAGGACATACTCATTTTTTGTACTTTTTAAAACATTTTTCTAAGACATACAATGCAGCATCTATAATCATAAACAAAACGTATTTGCCAGAATATTCTCGATTGGTTTTTGTTTCATAAACGAAGCGAGATGTTTATTTTTCATTGAGCAGAAGAATCACAAAATTAGAGAATGTCTTTTCAGTAAACATCAGACATAAACTCTTGTTTCTCTAGTCATTTTAAAGGCACATGCTCTTGATAGAATATATCTCTTACTCGTCCCTCTCGACTTTGCAGTCATTTATAAATTGATTTTGTGATTAAATATAGTTTGCGATAATATCGAAAGAGCGTGCTTTTATGACCATCCTCAACCTTCGGTTATAAAAGAAAACCTTATATGTCAAACATTTCTCAACGCTGTGGATGGGTCTGGATCGAGTAAAGACAATTCCTTCCTGAAACTTTCTCGTTCTAATACAACATTAGTACAACAATATATGGGGGTTTCAGACACACTATGAAACCTTTCGCCTTATAAAGTTCCGGTTAATGTGCTTCGATGACGCTTTAACGCTGGCGAGGTCGCTGGTAATGTAAATTAAGAATGGGAAACATTTTATTGGAACTAAGTGTACGATCTTTTTAATGGTAGGATTGTTTTTGTCAATCTGACACTTAAATAAAATAAATGTTTATCAGTAAATTTTAAAAAAGCTGGTTATTTCGTAGTGTATCTACGTATCAGTGTATCTACGTATCAATAAAATAACAACACTCTAAAGGAAACACTATGAACTAAACAAACACGCTTTAATAAAATATACTTTTAAACTGTAATTAAAAAAATGTATTACAAAAGTTTATCTTCGCAAACGCATGGGAGACAGTAAAAGTTGATTGTATTGCCAAGTTTATAAATATTAAACGCAATATTAATTTGTGGGCATAAACATTATTTAAGCAAAACACTAGTCTCAAATGTACTGTTTAGCTAGATTGTAATTCTGGTAGTGGTGTAGGCTATCTTGAATATGCATATTAGTGTAGTCAGTATTTCTTTGAGCCTATGTTAGAGGGTCTCGATATCAAAGACAATTTAATTACCGGATATGCTGATATGTCAGGAACGACCTAACGAGTATCTAATAGACAGTTTATAAACTCAGGCTATTGCTCTGGAAGATGCGGGCAATACGAGGGTTGGGTAAATGGCTGTCTGTCATGCAAGCATTCTTCTACGTATATTATGACTAACAGAACCTATAGGAGGCAGACAGTATGGAGGGGTTTCGGATTTGTCCGGCTACTTCCTACCCATTATTACTAATGTAATGACATTTGTGTAGACTTAAAGATATTTTATCTTTTGATAATGTATATTATGTATAAACTAAGCAATTACAACATATCATTTTGGATGAAACTGTTTAGTCTAGACAGTTATTATGAAAAACTTATGTAGGTTAAAATCTAATGACAGCAATGGTGATAGAGACATCACTTGCTAAATAAAATAAACTTTACAGAAAATCTATGCGAAACGAAATGTAATTTTACGGCAATGTAAATATACTTTTGATTTCTTTATTTAAGTTCAAAAAATCATCCACAAAAGTAACTTATGTCATAACGAATTTAGACTGTAGAATTAACAGAATTATGCATTCGATAGCATTCAACAGCATCAAATTAAGTTCAAAGAGCACTCGTTGTTCGTACTAAAGGAACAGAAAAATACTATATTAAGGTATATTTGTATTATGTATGCGAATAGTTTTTAGAGGGTACACTATAACGGTACAGCCACATCCCCATATCCTAGTTGATAAATAATCGAAAGTTAACGGAACGATTGACATGCCTTTTGGTCATCTTGTTTTTAGTTAGGACCGCTGAATTGTAAAAACTTTAAACTTTAAAAGTGGAAGCTAACATGTTGACAAAAAATCCTTTTAACAATATTGATCATCAAGCTGCAATACAATACAATAGATGATGTATGAACATCCTTCAATTAAGTCAACATGAATATTGATTAATTTTGTTTGTTCTTACAATGTCTAAACAATTAATTGTACAAACAATCGGTTACATGATATTTGTTACAAACATTGTTTTAGTGCGGTTGACTTTCTCACAAATAATTTGCAATGAAACCATCGTTTGCAAATGGCCTTACCCAAAAAGGCAGCAAGCTTATGAAATCAAGCTTGATAGAAATTGCATCGGCTAAAATGCATTTGTTTTTTACGCTTTACATACTAAGTACAAAAGCCCCACGACGTTGAGACATGGAATATGAGTTTGTTAATGCGTTATTTTGTGTTCACATAATACCTTTATCAAACAAATGAGATACCATTTTCGATGGAAAAAAGAAAAGAAATATGACCCTAATAGATTCAAAGCTATGCAGATTCACGATGGAATATTTATTAAGGTAATTAGTAAATATTGAAATCAAATCAGTTATAGATTGTATTATAAATTTCATTGAATTAGCTTTATGGTCTAAAGAGCAAGTTAAACGTTTTCGTCATAATGTTATATTTTATAAAATGTACTATGCTAAAACGGATATCAACATTAAAATAAAAAAAATGCGAAAAATGAAAGATTCGCCATCCGTATCGAAGCTATAACATCCAAAGGGAATAAAACAACAAGAAAAATAATAATAACAATAATAATAATTATAATAATAATAATAAAATAATTATAATAATATAAATAATAATAATCATTCGAACTAGTAGAAGTACAAACAACCAGTATTTTATTAATCTTACAAATTGTAATGTTTCTTTTATCAGAATAACACACACACACACTCACCTTTTTCAAAGATCGCAATAAAAGTCATCACGAACAACATCGTCACATTTATTTCACTCGCTGGAACCGCCCGCATCGTAAGAGTGTGAAACTGTAGCCAATCCCGACAAACAAATGGCCTTTATGTTACAAGATAAATTTTAATGTATCCATGCAAAACGCATTAACTTTAATCAACGCTCGATTCTAGATATGAGAATAGTTTCCAAGTTCGCTACACTTAAATGGATTATCATTACACCCTCATACTGTTTTAGATTTTATTTGCTTCCTGTAAAATGAATTGTCAATATTTACTAGTACCTGTTCACTCTTCCTTTAATTTAAATGGGGGCATTTTAAGCCAGACATCGTTTCCGGTGTGTTACAAACATCAAAAACACATAAAGTGCGTTTGATTTTTAATCATTTGTCACACTCAAACACAGTCAATAACATATTCCACTTGTTTCACAATAAACTTAGATCGCCATTAGTAAGCATTATACTCGGTCCCCGTAATTAATCCATTGTTGCTCGGCCAGAATGAATCTCGCGGAGACAGTAACTAAAGGTATTGACTTGCGAGAGAACTCTGCTCACACTGTCTCCGTGCTATCACTGCTTTCCGTTTGCCTTGAATTACCCAATTCACTAGGTGTGGATCAATGTCGAAATCAATTTCTGTTATCATTATTGTAACTTTTGTTACCGAGGAATATGGGCTTGGGGAAAACAGGACGCGACGAAGACACTGGCTTGCCAGACAATGCTTTTGGTCGTGGACATCTTCTGAGGTTTACAATAGGCCAGAACTGATTTAATAATAAGCCAAAGTCAATTCTTATCGCATGTTCATAAGCAGACGGAAGGAATACCGTACCAATTACGGCATCCATACATCATTGTCGCTCTCGGCAAGGTTTTGACTGAGTGAAGCTTTTATAGATCTTCCGAACTTGCCTCAACTACAAGGGGAATTAGTACCTATGCAATCATTTCCCAAGAAAGTATATGTGCCTTAGTTATGTAACGAGACCTGACGGGGCTTAAAATGGATCATGGATTGATTAATTAAAATGATCTTTGAGAGGAGTAGAAACGTCTTAACTTTCACTTTATAAACTCGCGGTAATTGAACCGCCAACAAGGTATGTGTAGAGTACACACACTAAGTGTTTTAAGTAATGCTTTTGACAGTTTAAGTACAACAACACTATTGTGTATTTATTATATATGTATATATTTGAATATATGCTCTCTGAAATGTTCATCTTGCTCAAGATATTTTATGATGATAGGTTTATATTGTTATGTTGTTATCATAATTAAAACCTATTATAAGTAGGGCAAAAAGTTCTGCAGCTCATGCAGACACATAACCTATCTTACGTTAACAAGATATTGTATTTCACTAACAAAGATGTATTTAACTTGTTTTGACATGCGATATTTTTTTCTATTCCTTCTTTTCATTCCTCTCTTCTTCTTCTTTTGCTTCTTCTTTTTCTTCACCATCACCATCATCATGATGATCTTCTTCTTCTTCTTCTTTTTCTTCATCATCTTCATATTTTCTTCTTCTTTACCGTCTTCTTTCGACGTTTTCTTACCTTTTTCTCTTTTTTTATTCTTTAGTTTCATTTTCCCTCTTTGTTTACATTCGCTTTTATGACTGTTAGTGTCATTATAACATTTCAATTTTCTATAAACCTACTACTTCCTCTTTATTACCTTATTTCATTTCATAACAATTGTCCAACTTTTACAATTATGTTAAATTGTTTTATTTTCCTTTTTATTTCAGCCCGACGTGTGTATCGACTTTGTTTACTGTTAGGTTTCACATTCAACGCATTTGATTAATCAGACTTCAGATGAGCACAATTATAAAGACCCTTCTTCTATCTGCTTTTTTTTGCCGCTGCAAAAACACCATTCAACCCTTTGCAGTTCCTTATTTCCGTGACAAATGTGCATTTATTGATGCGTTTCCATCGTATCATTAATATGACAAACAATAAATATTTTTTGGCTCTCCAATCACAGCTGCGATGATGGAGTGAGTACAAACTTAACGTCTGCCAGGAACTCATTCCGTTAATGCGCCGCTTGTTGCGCTTGATATTGAACAACATCGGATCATTGGGCACAATACATTTTTCCTGAGACTCGTCAAACGGTTTTGACAACCATTGATTTGATATCTTAAAGGAAGATCATAACTCCTGTCGGTTCAGCTATTTGCCAATTTCATGTAATCTAACCGTACAGTGGTTTACGGTTTGTAATAGGGACCTTTGGTGCCGAGCAATTTGTGCGAAGCCGGCAGTATTGACTGTAATACGGGCGACAAGCAAGTTGTATTTTCATCCCATGTTTATGGTAGGCTGGTCACCAATAATGTTATTAGTCTTCCATGCCCAATAGTACATCATTGTTGTTCTAGTTAATGCTAGCTTGATTTTTATCCCGATAAAGTTATCTTTATATACAAGATTTCTAGTTAGGCCAGGTTGTGTTTTGAATAAACTTTAAATGTTTGTGTTTACTAGTGGAAGTTTTGATTGTTGGTGAGAAAATTGTCGACTTCTTGTTTTCATTTACACATTCCGTTGCATGAGATTATTTGAGCATACAACTCCTGAAACTGCAATAACCTTATAAGAGTGCTACATATAAATTAGAGCATTATTTTGAAGGTGGTATCCGACAGTTAAGCCTATTTTTTCTCTCATTAAATAATTAAGTCAAATTTGCCTGAATAAAAACAATCAAGAACAGTGCTGTCCATTGATGTCATAGAACACTCTGAACAATGACACAGGATTCCCCACAATGCAAACAGGTATTTTCTATTTAAGCCACGCTGAAGAGAAAGCTATTTTAAATTAAAAACGTGACACCTTACTTTTGAGGTCACATGATGTCGTCACCCGAATAATGCGCTCCTCTGACGTCGATATCTATTTTTATCTAAAATCATTATTGTGTGTTCTTTTAAATTTGAAAAGCATGAATGTTGAGAGTGTTTTATCGCGACTTGTCTTTATCATAGTATAATTAATGTTCAGAACCGTCTTAACTTTGACTAAAGTTTGAGTTTATGCAGAAATTTTTCCCAGTTTCCCTAAAGCATTGGTAAGGTATTGTTACATATATTAGATATTGGCAGACTGTCAGATACAACCTCTCAACGATTAACTGTGTACTTTTCTACTGTTAATCCAAGACATTAATCATAAACATGCTAAATATAGTTATTTCTCATGAATATTCGGTAGTTCAAAACAAAGAACAGTATCCTAGTTCAATTGCATCATCTTTAAAAGTCCATTAAAATCGTAATAAATTTGATTTAATCAAATAACTGATTAATAAGCGGTGTATTCATTTTTCAGCATCACTGATGTTTGCTCTCCTGTAACATTCAACTTTATTGTAATTATCATGGTGTAAACATTGCAATTTGTCACAGTAGCATACGTGCATAAAAACATGTTTTAGAACATTCGAATGAAGTAGCAAACGTTGTGCAATTGTCGTAGATTATACACTCGCTTGCAAATGAATTTGAACAGTTATGTGTTTGTTATCACCATTGTGGTAGTTTTACAGCTTTCCATGCAAACAATTCATTAATGCTTGCTTAACCAGTCTACATATATTATTAATATGCACAGAAGGTTTGTTGTGGACTGGCATTCGCTGTGCAGCTACAGAAGTTACCGTGCTAATTAACTATACTTTTTCATTGTAATTAGTTTATTACCAGAATGTATTTGTAGAACAGCAAACAATGCATCATAAAAGACACTTGCTTAAATTAAGTTTTGAGGCATTGCAAGTACAGGCATGCCATTATACGTAAATGTGTGTAACGTATTACTATATTGTTGTGTGAATTGATTCTTTGTTATATATTTTCATACAGATAGTAAAATGTGTCTGAAATGAAGTGGTTCATACACACGCACAAACGCACGTTCACATACGTGACCATATTTATTACCCTATGTAAAATTTACATTTATGCGTACTTGTAAAAGCAAAAAAGAATTAAAATAGACTCTTTCATTTTTACTGTAGTAAATGATAGTAAATGATAGTACTTTAAAAAAAAACGTGCAAACTTATTCTGATATGTCACCAAGAGTAATGGTGCATGCGAGGATAAAACAATGCACTTTAGGCTGCACAATGTTTCTGTTAACTGCACCAGGTTCGTATTTTCTGTGCAGCAGACATTTCTTTGCAGTAAATTTGGTAAATTATGAAGGCAATTAATTAACGAGTTACCAAAAAACGAGCTTTGAAATTACATCGCGGTGAATTGATCCTCTGGTGACTTTTTGGTTCAAATCACAGCATGCACGTGCAGAACAGTTAAGGTATTCGCACTAAGGATAGGAACGCCATTTTGTCTTGAACATCGGGGCATTAGAGCAGAGAAAAAAATCAAGAAGTGATTTGGAGAAAAGCAATGGTGTGATGTCGTCCTAACATGACGTTAAATGACACATGCGTCGATATCGGCAAGCTTAAATTTGAAACTAACGTAAATGATGTTGCATAGGAGTTTAGCGTTCGGGAGCCGACTATAAATCGTCTCCAGGCTAGATTTAGAGAGCAAACACCGTACACGCCAAATCTCTTGCTAGAAAACGTCCAAAAACAATGCTACGTGAAGACCGATTTATCGTGACGTCATCCGACCGTACTCGTTTAATGCCGGAGTCTGAATTAGCAGTTTTGGTTAAGAAATGCCACGGATACTCGGCTATCCACAAGAACTGTGAGAAATCGGCTGAAAGAAGTTGGCCTACATGCTCTGCGACCATACATTGGAGTGCCATTAATAAGACGCCAAAGTGCAGATCGTGTATACTGAGCCCGACAACACTTAAACTGGACACGACAACAGTCTAGATCTGTCTTCACCAACGAGACACGCTTTAATGTCCAAATGTCAGATGAAAGACTACGTGTATGGAGGCGCATAAGAGACCGCTTTAATGCCGACAACGTCATCGAACGTAACGTGATCGTTTCCGTAGATGCAGCGTAATGATTTAGGGAGGCAATGCCTATTCTGGCCTTACTGAACTAGTTACCATGAACGGAAACCTTACAGCAACAAGATGTCCTCAGACCCCACACTGCTAGACTAACGCTGGAGTTTCTGGAACAGAACGGTATTAACGTGTTAGACAAGACATTCATACCGCTCGACTAATTGCCCTTCGAACGCCTCTGGTCACCATAGTCACGTCACTTACGTCATGGAACTCGACCAGACATCAAAAAATGGCAAACATTGTGCGTCTTTTAGAAAAATAATAAACAGCATGGGAAGGCGATGTTTGACTGTTTCAGAGAGTGACGATAGGCACAAAAGATATTGAACAGTTCCAGATTTTTAAAATAAGAATAAATGACAAAAGCCATCCTTTCGTGAGACGTCACAGGCAACGGTGATGAACCAGGTTATTTTCAGGATTTGTTCTTATGTACATATGTCAGTAAAGTGTAGGAAACGTTAAATATTTATTTTTTCCACCCTTTTATTCAAGATAAAGTCTACTCTGAAAATTACTGACCAAACATTTTGTTTTCTGTTTTTATAAAATAATAATCTGGATAAATAATTATGTATAAAAACATATATTGTTATATCGCTCCTTATTATTATTAAATACTGATTACCCGTTCAAATGTAATTATACTGCAAATATCAATTCAAACCCTAATTAGATTAAATAGTACAGTTTCACAGTTAAATAAACAGGTAAATAAGAATCATAAAAGCCTAACTCAGTGTAAAATGTCAATTAGAGCCTCGATTGATATAAATAAAATTAACCAATTTACAACATTACAATTATCATGGAGAAAATAAAATAAACAAAATGTCAACACACATTTCCACAACAGACCACGTTGTATTATGAATACATTACGATCAACCTAAGAGCGCACATTAGAGTAAGGAGAAATTCGTTTTTGAAATATGAATTTTTGTAGTGTTCGGTCAAGGATGCTCAAAACATTTCCAAAAAATGAACGCGTGCGTAAAATACTCATAGGCAAAATAGGTCAGAGACAGCTGGTTGCTGCAGTATCTTGTCATTCCGTCGACAGTATAAATAATTAATGAACCACTGAGCAACAATACCTTACCACTGTCAGGAAGCGGTTTTCGGTATTAGAACATGTTTTATCAAGAACGTGATGCGGCGAGTATGTGGCCGATTTTAACCAACAGGAAAACAATTACTTTGGACATGTCTCACGAGACGTTCAAAATGTCTCGCTAAATTAGTGAAGAAATAAATACGCAGGAAAATTTAGGAAAGTAGCAGATACGTTCAGAAAATGATCCTTTGTTTAACTATTGTTTAGTATGTGTTATATTTGCATTTACACAAGCTGAAGGTGGGTTTGCCTCGTGTGCATGTCAAAATTAATCAACCTTAAAGTTGTTGCCTTTAACTAAATTTGTATCAATATTTTTACATGTGACAACGTTAAACCTTTTGAACGGGAAACTTCAAAGTGTGGTAATTAAAAGTATGATAACAGTTGATTCGTTATATAACTTAATGGGCATAAACTAGCTTCAACCGAGATACTTCATATATTAGTTGCTGTTCGATGATACACAAATAGGTGTTAGAGCATTACAAGAACACATTTAATTAGCTTAGCAAGATTACTTTTCTGGCAAACAATTCTGAAGTAAGCATTTGACTTTTTCTACATGTACATTTTAAAAACTGTCCTGTTATTAACGGGAGAACTTTACTTGAGATCTGTTTATTTATCCTAGGTTTAAGATGTATTCCCATGACAGCAAATTTGTATTTCGCAAAGTAACAACATCATAAATGACGTTCCTGTTTTGTATCTTTCCTTTACGTTAAGTCTGTATTTTTATATAATTATTCAGTCTCAACGTTTCTTAGCAATGCATGTAAACATTTACATAACAGTTGGGTAGTGAGAGTCAGTTTAAAAGAATATCTGCTGGTGTTATATAAATCATTGTAAAGAATCCTGATTCTTTCAAGGGACGTACATTCTTCAAACGGTCAAACTCGATCACCAACGAATCGTGTTTTGGAATGGGAAATGAAATGAAACATGCATAACACTTTGTTTAAGGGGGTTGGGAGCGCCTTGTTATATATACTACCATTGTGAAAGGTGTCTTAGTTGATGTTAAATTCGTCACACAACTATTTCAATTATTGTGTTACAACATATTCGGAGAATGGAAAAGGAATCGTCGACGGACATTTAAGTTTAGTAATACAAACTTAACTTAAATCATACTAAATAAAGTGTTTTATTTTATTTTTTGACGTAAGTCTAGCCTCCAAATTCGTAAAAAAAAAGCACCTTGCTTATTCTGTCAATCTTAATTATGATATGGTTAAATAAAAATGGGTCGACACTATCGAATTCAAAATATATTATTCTTCACCTTTGCGCGAACGTTTCATGCTTATTTTTAAAACATAAAAAGCTAAATAATATCTGTTGTTTTTATTTCCGAATGACTTTCAAAGAGTATAATTATTTAAAGAAAATGCCAGCGTACGCGATTAACACTTTGCAATGAAATCGTTCAACGAGAGAATGAACTCATTATACAAGTTGAAATTCTCCTTTCTGTTTCCTTTCTGGTGAGGTCGATTTTTATTTAAAGTATGACAGTAATCAACAAACCCGCAAGTAAATCAGTTGTGAGCCAGTTAAGCACTAGTTGCCCATGGCATTCGGAAATAACTCTTGATGTTTTTGTTGTTGTTATCTTTTTTCGAAGTCTAATTAGACAACGTAAGTGAATGTAAAGGCATGTGTAGAGCACTGGAACAATTGTCAATTCAAATTTTCGAAGGAAAAATACACCACGTCAGCGCAGTTGCTTGAACAGCCGCTGAATACAGTTCATTTACCAAGAAATATACAGTTTTGCTTTTTTAATGTTTTAATGAGTCTACCAATTCCCATAGTCTTCAATCCCGTTCCAAGGCGGTAACTGTCGGGTTTGCTCTTTTCCTTAAATGACTCATCACAAATTTGTTCTTACTTTTCGCTTGGCTTGCATGTGAAATATCTTTGTTCTGTGCCTTTTCGGAGTTTGGTATATGTTGCAATGCTCATAGGACTTTGTCAAATATTCTTATTAATCCTTGGAATCTGTCTACACTAGTCCTTTACCATTTCAAAGACAAAATGTCTTCATAGAGCGACAATATTTTCCACCAATAATAAGAATATATGACAAAGTCATGAGCATTGCAAAATAAACCAACATTTGGAAAGAATATATATGATAAAGTTCTATGAGCATTGCAACAGGTACAAAAATTTGAAAAGGCACATGACAAAGGTATTCACATGCAAGCCAAATGTAAATGTAAGAACACATCTGTAATGAGTCATTTAACAAAAAGAGTAAACCCGACAGTTACCGCCTTGGAACGGCCAGTCGGCAAGATGGACCAACGGGGTACAGGACAAGAGTATCAACATGCAAGCCAAATGTAAAAGTAATAAAAGAGGTGTACTGACTCAATTAACAAAAATAGCAAACCCATCACTTATAGTTACCCATCAGTTACCGCCTTCAATGAACTAAACATGATAGTTTCTGTGTCTAAAAATAAAAAAACACACTATTTTAAATAGATGGATTGAATTATTCTCACTGCAAAACTATATATTGATCTTACAGAAATGGTATGTATTAAATGATTTTAAGTAAAGAATTTCAGGATATACTGACTTCAACAATTCCACTAACTATGATTAGTTGTCTCTATGATAAAACATACGCATATATCAATTCTTAAGTGTGTCTTCGTATTTGTTTGAATCTAAATTATGCACATTTAATATTATATAATTGTGAAATGAAACCAAGTTTGAACAAATAAATATTTCATCTTTTTATGAACAATGCAATCACACATTTTTAATGATTAGTTTTAAATAAAAAAAATTTGGTACATAACACAAATATATCTGCTGCAATCGATTGCAAACATACAAGATGCCAACAATGTAAACATGACATATATTTATGAATTTATTTATATGTATGAGTATAAATTCGTTGACATAACATGAACGATTGGTTGACACGAATATATAAAATTGGCTCAATCATTACATTGTATACTATGTCAGTACCAAATTAATGGCTTAATCAGCGGAGGAACGAACCTAATTAGACTAGTAAAAGGATAATAATTCTTTACAGATGTCAGCCATTTGCGTCATTCTTAAGCTAATGAGCTACTGTTTTAATGCATCGTGGAAAAACTATTACTATAAAGATAATATGGATAAAATCTCTTTCTTACTTTTAATTCTGAACAGTATTACACAAATACCATTTATATATTGATTGCGAAAACGTAAGCGCTTCGGTTTGAGATACACTGGGCCCGGGTATTGTCCATTTGCTGAAGTTTAATATAAGGGTAGTTCCATATGTCCGCCCTTGGTCGTTTAGAGAGTGGAGAATGTTATTACACACAGTGCGGACAACACTATATCAGTGCCACATTGACACCGAATAAACCACCATGTATAAAGAACGCCGCGAACTCAATTACAAATTTAAACAAAGGATACAAGGTGATGGTGGTGTGAACCTGCGATTAGCCTTTAAGACTGACTCCTTGTCTAGCTGGCAAAAGGTCGGAATAGAGCATTGTTAAATAAAAGGATTGTGGTGTAAGATTAAAGTGAAAAAAGAACAGGCTAAAGAACTTTAAGCAGTAGAAATCAATGGTCGGGCATGCGAAGAGCTTAATTTTACTTTAACTGAATGAAATACACCTACACACACAATGTCTTATTACATTAAGTAGACTGTTTAATTTTGAAAACGTTAGTTCAGTTTCAATGCGAACTTATTTATACACACACGCCCACGCACACACACAAAGACCCACGCACACTCACCCACACACACAAAAACACATACACACGCACGCGCGCGCAATTGTTGGTATCAGTCTTCCACAAGAACATAAGCGTGTCTTCGTTCTTTATGGAATTCATTGTTTGCTAAACAAACTAATCTACTGTCAGTCTTGCAAGTTATCGCGATTGTCATTAGTATACTTCTGCGCGTGAAAGACGCGTCTGTTTGTTGAAATATAGTGTTTTTGTCCGATAAGTGAAGACAGTGTCGCCCTAACAAGCTTATTATCTTCCAATGCAATTTGTTTGAAACATCAACGTCTAGTTACAACAACATAGATCGATAGCTTTCAAGTAACGTCAAGTAGGTGTTATTTTTGTGCTTTGCATGTATGTATAAGATACATGTTTACATTGAGAGGAAGTGATCTATGTTTTATGAGAAAACTGACAGAAATCTTTCAATCTCATTAATACAAAAAGATCAACTCTGTTGAACAATTGCAATACGATATACACACAAGCAATTATGAGTGTATTTGTCAATGCACGCAAATACACAATGTTAATGATAAGCGCACTTTGCCTATTTGTGTTTAGAAATAAGTCAGGTCTGATCACGTCAGACTTACAAAGAACTGAAATATTATTTTGTTAGTGTTAATTACAATCAGTGTCAAAACGCAAAGACTATGCAGCTGTTTATAAAAGTAGTCTCATTTGTCTCAGTCGTGTCTACCGTTACACAAAAAGCTTATCATGTCTATGGTCGGGATGGCGCCGAGGTCAACGAAGCCGAATGATGAGGGTCGATTTTAATGTTCATATATACTAAGTTTGAGATCTTGAAAATGTTATATCCCTGCTATACAGGGTTCTGCCTTGCACTGATGAACTACTTTCAGAACAATCTATGGTATTTTAATGATATGCACATGCTAGCAATGTGAGAGGTGAACTTCATTCCCCCACAACTTGTCCGTAGCAATAATTACATATAAGAATATTTATTCCTCGTGCAAATGTGTCTGTGGTGGAATGAAAACGTAATGAATGAAAGGTAATTGAGTGTAGAAGAAAACAGCTGATGGTGTGTATGGCACAGAGGGCTGACAAAATGGTGATTGACATTAAGTTAAACAATTTTATAAGCGACTGTAGTCACTCGTCAAAATCTTACCATAGGCTATTTTGAAATATGTATAAACACATTCCATGTGTAATAATGCATTATAAAACTAAGTTTCGCAGTCGCATTTGGTATTCCAATTCACTTTACTCTCATTATCCTCGGAATAGGCCTACTTTAATTCTTAATTTGTCTCATGTCTGTTCACTATTCGTCATTAATAAGGAACGTTTCTTATATGTTTATTTATTTACTGTTTTAAATATATAAACGTAAACGATAGAATTAGCTCAGAAGATGATGTTTTATGTTACCAAACTCCGCTATTTTAGTTTGTTATTTCTTTTAACATTACAATATAATCTCAATTACTTTTACAGTTTAATTTGTGTTGCGAATCATTCAACCTTGAACCATAGAAACTCTACTTTCGTCTTATTAAATATATATAACTGTCATGCAGTTTCTGTCATGAAATACCAGAACAATTATTTTTACCAGACCAATTATTTGATGCAAACTTATCAAACACCATTATCTGACACCAAACGCTAGCAACCAATGTCTTTAGAAACAAGAATCACTTGACGATACAAGGATATTGAAGGTTTATGACATATATTTTATTTCAACCTTTTGGGGTGAAAGAGACAAACATAACAGTAGAAGAAAACCTTATCATTTCACTCTGACCAATAGTAATATGATAGGGTTGTCATATTAACTCTAGGTTCTAAGGTCGGTTACAAATGAAAAAAGACGAAAGTAGTAAGAAATAAAACAATGCGTCGGTTTCAGTGTATGATCTGTTTTTATTTCACCCGTGGTCATGGAACAATAATATTTTCATGTGTGGCTGCGGACCACTTATGACAGTAAACGCTTGAAATATATCCTATATAATTTAATGTATTTTTTTTTCGAAAACATAACAACGAAACCGAATGCTTTGACTGCAGTGTATCTCATAGTTTTTTTTTCAATTGTATTAACTATTGTCTTAACAAAGTCCAGCCCCTGTCACTATTTTAGCTGTACACGATTTATAATAAGGAAAAAGGGTTGTATTCAAAGCTATATCAGCTTGTGATCATTCTTACTGTATTTTTTTATAAATATTCATAGTAATAAGTGAAGAAGCGTTGTGTTTGCATATGTTTACATCTATAACATAGCTATTATATGCACGATATTAGCTGTCGATTATAGCGAGGATACAGTTATGCAAAAATATTTAGCCCCACCTTAAATATACAGTTTATATACATAACGGAACTTTTAGATCATTACCTTTGGAACATCTATGTTTAATCTTATACCGAGACAAACAAAAATATTGAAAGCAGTGGCCTTTGATCTAGTTGACCTTTTTAAGTCAACTTGTAACTATCTATACTTTATACTTTAACAAATATTTGTTGTACATGTATAACAAAAGCCAATTATTCAAAACAAAGGATAGAAACTTCGATTTCAATGTTTGCTAGAACGTTCAAACATAGCAATTTGGTGGCTCATTGAGCATTAAATCAACTCACAGTTCACACAGCTTGTGTCTCATTTTGACGGGATATTTTTATTTACACTGTCCTTTTGCCGACTGACCGTTCCAATGCGGTAACTGCTTGTTGTTCTTTTTTGTTTTATTATGTCTCGTATTTGTGTTTTTGTTACTTTTACATTGACCCTGTTTTCTTTTGTCAAGAGGTAGTTTAGATTTAAATATCTGTGCTTATTTTGAGAGGACCTTTTCTTATTTACCTTTTTAACATCATTGAAGTTTACTCTTTTTTTAATTATGTAGCTATAATGAAGCAGCCATGTTTTTAAGTTTTGTCATGTCTCACAGCGTACTTGTATACAAAATATTCTAAACATTGACAAAACCAGTCTATATACACCCTTATAAATGAATTTGAACAGTGTTGTGTTTGTTGACAATATTGATATTTTTTACAGCTTTCACAGCAACAATTCATTAATGCTAAATCATTCTGCATACATTTTTTATATGTAGTGACGGTTTCTTGCGGACAATGACTGTGCAGCTTAAGCTGTTGTCGTGTCTAATTAACTAAAGTTTCACTATTGTAATATATTGGCAGGGCGTACTTCTTGATACATGAGCATACAATGTATCATGATATTTCTTCACCAACTTCGAGCTTTGGCATTGCATTACTTTATTGTGACAACTGTTAACAGAACCGGTCGCGCAAAAACGACTGCTCATTAGACGTGAATTAATTCACACTTATATATTTTCAAACTGGTAGTAAATTGTTTCTAAATTGAATTATTTTACTCACACGCGGGCACGACCGCGCGCACGGATCATTGCGCACGCACAAACGTTGAGTTGATGAATCACTGTATGACAATTTATATTTTCTTCTTTCGTTCTTGTATAAACCTAAAACATAAAAAAGACGTTTTCATTTAAATTGTCGCAAAAAAATAGCATTTTTAACGTACCCGAATAGATTCAAATGTGTGTAATATATTTCACTGAGATATAAGTAACTATGGCATTGAAACAATAGGTTGCAGAGTGTGTCTGTTAACTGCATTAGGGTCTTAGTGTCTCTCCACATAAGGCAATGACACAAAATCTGTCCAAGACTTCCAGTCCAGCATAAGATAAAATAAGGTACCGGAGCAGTGAAACAGTGCTAAGTAAAATTGCTGAAGTGAAGAAACTTTCATATCAATTAAAAGATCATGCATCGCAACGCAGAAATCATTCATAATATAAATGTTAGGAATACATGATATTTTCTATTCCTTTATTAACTTAAAAAAAAAATAAAGTCATTAATAAATAACAAAATATCTACTTTAACACGTAAATAAGTATTCAACAGTCATATTATCACTCTCCAATAAGCATGCAATACCCTGTCACAATGGTAAATAAGAATAAGATACAACCATGAATTAAACAAAGTTGCCCAGTTTATGACTAAAACGAACATTTTTCTTTATCTGAGTTAACAACAGATCGCAATTGACATTAATTTAAAAAAAATCCCCTTATCAAGTTTAAGATTTCATTCATGTCGTGCTAAATGAATAACTTTACCAAAGCAAATGAATGGGTCAATGAAATACTCAAATTAGGTCAAATTCGGCTGGTTACTGCGTTTGCAAGTCGACTATGCCGATAGGATAAATAATTAACGAACCAATGAGCAACTACATCTCACTACTGTTAGGAAAGTGTTTTCTTTATTAGAACATGTTCTTATCAAGAGTGTTGCGGCGAGTCTGTGACCAATACGCCAGTATCAACTAACAAAAATGCTATGTATATGTCCCGCGAGAATCTCAAAATGTCTTCTTTAATCAGTGAATGAATAAATAAAAACATAAAAAAATAAAAGGTAAGTTCTGAAACCGAATTTTGCTGTTTTTCAATTGTTATCTATAGTACGTGTGATCTTTGCATTTACATTTATGGAAGTTTACGTTTTGTGGTATACGTTTCAATATTTATCAATCTTTACGATATCACTTTAACCTAACAATGTTTCTGAATATATTCAGTGGGCTAATTAAAATAATATTTACAGAGTACATAGTACATACGAATTTCCCGCAAACAGCAAAATAATGTGTTAAATTTAATTTCTAAAACGGAATCTTTTAAAACATTATCAGAGTGTAAATTTTATGGCGACAAAAGTTATTTCTGCACAATATTTGTTCGAATTTAAACCGGTATCAACAGAGATCTTTAATATATATATCATTCTGAAGTTGTCCTTCTGTCGTGTGAAATAAAAAAACTCATGTGCAAGACGAGTTTAATTAGCATGGGGCTTTTCTTTGGGAACATTTCTGCGGTGAGCATTTGATCTGTTCTACATGCAACATTTTAAATACAACTTTGTTAGTCCCATGAGAGAAAAATAAAGGAGATTTATTTTTTCATCTGTCGCTTGCTAGGGAAAAATGGCGGTCCCATGACACATTTGATTTAAAATACAAAACAATTAATGGCTTGTGTGTTTTGTACCTTCGAATTTAAGTTTCTGTTAATTTTCTCTTAAGGTCAGTCTTCAATTAAACAACTTATAAAAGATAGGTGTAAAACAAGTTTCTTTGATTAGAATAAACGCTCCTGACTATTCATGATAACAAAGTATAACAAAATCCTATGAATACTGCAACAGATACTAAAGTTTGAAAAGACACTGTTAGTTGTTCAAGGTACAACAAAGTTGTGAGACACAATACAAACTAGTGCCAACGCAACAGCTACCGCCTTGGAACGGTCTGTCGGCAAATGGGCCCAGTGGAATGTTTAAAACGGTTTTACAGTGCTGTAACTTGGCACTTCCTGGTGGATTTCTCGGATGCAAACAGTGAACAGAAAACATATCATTTTGATTCAAAACTGGCCATTTAATTCCATAATTATAAAATGTCCACATTGTATTTGGATGAGGATGTATTATTTTTATTAGCAAAACACATAAAATATTTATTGTAAAAAATAAATATTTGAATAAAAGACAAAATGTCTAAAGAAGAAGTGTTAATGGTCGTAGTGTCCTCTTACAAGTCTAGTTAATAAAGAATTATTTTTTTCCTCGAAAGTCTCATTTACATGATGTGCCTAGACAACGGATAATGATCGTGTCGTATTATTGTTGAGTGTTCATCTGTGAACATAGATATTTTACCGGCTGGTGTTATATTCACCTGTGTTAAAAGACGTGATTCTTTCAACAGACTTAAGTTCTTTCAAAGCGTCGACCTGCTAGGAGCCATGTTTGAGGGTGGAAGCTTAAAATAACACATGTGTTACATGATGCTTAAAATGGTTAGATGTACCTTGTTTTAAACATACTATCACTCTTAAAGTTACTTCACTTGATCTTAATAACGTTTAAGTATGTTTAATCCATTCTACTTGTCCTTCTAATTTGGCATTCGTGAAATTGAAAAGGCCTGTCGACTGTCATTAGAGTTTTATACCACACAGTTAAATTATACGTATTGTTGTAAATATCTCAATTTCTATTTGCACAAAAGCCTAGCTAACTATTTCGGGAAAGAATTTGTTGCCTGTTTTAATGTCAATTCTACTCAATTCTTACTTTAGATATGGATACGTAACCATGGGTTTAAAGTGTAAATATTCAATATGTTAATATCTTGTGGACATTATTTTCCATTTAAGTTATTCCTTTTTCTAACGACGTCATACCTTATCTAAGAAAACGACGGCGCTTGGACTCATTTATTTGTTTTTACTCAACTATATCGGTTTTCTTTCCATTGCTGGTATTTGAGAAATCCCTTTGAAAGTTTGAGGTTAGAGCTCTTTACAACCGTTTTATGCACTTCCAGTCCATCTCTTTTGACCATTCCAAGGCGGTAACTATTGTGTTTGCTCTCTTTGTTAAATGACGCATCAGAACATTTGTTCTTTCACAATTTTGCATGCATGTGTATTCGTTTGTCCTATGCCTTTTCAAATGTTGTTATATGTTGCAATGTTCATAAGATCTGGTCATATTTCTTTATTGAGAAATCACTAAAGCAGTAGATAGACATGAAAGTATCAACAAACTGCTAACTGATGGTAGGGATTCTTAACATACGTTCGTGTTTATTTTGCCGGTAAACAATGAATTACCTTACAAATGAAAAAAAAGGGCAATACCAAATATTTTAATTTCGAGAGTGTTATAATGAGAATGATTATTTATAAAATCTGCCAACAGACGGTGATTAACACTTTCTATGCAATAAAATTGTAAAATGAGAAAATGAACTTAGCTGACACTCTTCTTTATAATTCTTTTTGGAAACCTTAGTTTGTGTTTTGGCATGACAATAATCAACAAACCCGCACATAAATCAAGTGTGTGCAAATTAAACACTAGTTACCAATGACTTTCAGAAATAACTCTAATGTGTTTTTAAAGTGTAATTAAAGAACGTAGGTGAAAATGAATGCACATGGTGTGCACTGGAACGATTGTCGAGTGTCAAAGAGAAAATATTACATAACGTCATTGCAGATCCTGCAACAAACAGTGAATGCAATTTCTTTGCCAATAGGACAACAATGTATTTTCATTTTCTTCTCGTTTTTTTACTTTGTCAATTGCGACGTTTTCCAGGTCTTTTAGTCTTAATCCTTGGAGTCTGTCTACACTACACGTTTACTATTTTTTTCTTATTAAAGGTTTTCTTAGAATGACAACAATCTCCACTATCTTTTAAATAACGTAACATAATATTTTAATAACTTCACAAATAATGTTAGGTGTGTATCTGTATCATTTAGCAGTTTCACTGTCTTCATCTTAGCTGATTCTACATAATTAAAACCATAAGTGTGTAATTAAATCAAAACAAACCGTTGCTGAAATCCGTCTATGCTGCAAGACAATATAACTATCTTCAGTTTTGCTAATTATCTGACCAATTGTCATGCTTGCAAGTTTTCCCAACTTTTATTCGTATACGTCTGCGCCTCAAAGATGCGTAACTTTTTATTGATATATTGTTTTTCGTCCAATAAGCGAAGACAGTGTCGCTTTAACGAGCTTGTTATCTTCAATTGCAATTTGTTTGAAAGAACAACGTCTAGTGAAAACAACATAGATCGATAGTTCTCAAGTAACCTATGGTAGGATCTATTTCTGAAATGACCGTATAAGTAAAAATATATGTACCTTTTGAAATGTTATTATCTCTGTCTGATAAGAAATCAGTCAGAAAGGTTTCATAAAAACAAAACGGTCAATTCATTTGAGCAATTTAGAAATTTAAAAATGTTAATCAGTAAAGTCCTGATTCAGATGGTCTTCCTTGCACTGATGACCAAGTATCAAAACAAAAAGCCTGCGTATTTAGTGTTGGGGCATTCTGATAGTGTGAAAGTTTTCTTTATCAATGCGTCCATATAAAAGTGTTTTACTTATAGCAAATATTCATGGAAATGTGTCTGCCTTGTCCAGTGTTTGTTCAGATGTTGGTATGTGTTGTAATATGCAATCAGAGGACTTTATTTTATTTCCTAATTCATGCTTTCAACAATGCTATCTGTGCAGTATGGCGGTCGTAGTATCTCTTCCCCGTGTATGTAGTCTATGTTGTCATTTTTTTTATTCTATAAATAGGTAAATAAGAAAAGGTCCTATCATAATGTTCACAGATATTTAAATTTTATCTACCAGTAGACAAAGGCAAACAAGGTAAATGCAAATGTAACAAAACACAGAGACGAGACATAAAACACATAAAGAAAAACCATCAGTTACCGCCTTGGAACGGTCAATCGGCAAAAGGGCCAACTAGGGTGCTTAAACCTGGTTTTGTGGAGCGCTCCAACCTCGCACTTCCTGAAGGTTTTTCTGGCAAACAAACAGTGTAAATAACAACATCCCGTCAAAGTGAAACAACTAACAGTAAGTACCTGCATCGGGAGTTAAAACAGATACAATGAACTTATATACATACATAATAACTAGTAATAAACTATACACATATGTACAGTATGTACAGTAGATAAAAGCATCGGCAACGTAAAAACAAAAACCCCAAACGAGAGATCAGTTTGAAATAAAACAGCCCAAGCGCTAATACATTATAATAACAAATAAAACATTCCAAGCGCTGATATATAACAAGATCAGTTTAAATATGGCATATAATGCTATAAAATCATGTTCCAAAAGTGTCAAAAGTGAAATGTAAAAAAGTCGAAAGAAAACATCGAAATTTAGAAAACAACCTACTAACAAAATAAAACGTAATATTGTTAAGAGCTAATAAGTTAAAAAAAAACAGTTCATGAAAAGCCGAGGATTTATCCGCAGTTGGCATATTATATGTAAGAAAGGTACTAAAAATCCCGATGATATACCTACTGTGCAATCTCACGTAAATGGTATGGAGACTGCTCAAGTTGTCTCACCTATATAGGGCACGACTGGAGAGATGGAGAGACAAGAATTCCAACAGTAACTGTCCAATTAAGGCTTTAAGTCACTGTTTTCATATAGTCTCAACGACCTGTCCTGTCATCGTGTAATTTAAAAGCAATGCAAGTTCTTGACTGTAAAAGGGTCAATTGCAAGCAATGCAGTACAACGAAGGGTTCCCGGGTTGTTACCGTCTGCAATACATTTTCTGATAAGTTTTGTAAAGTGGTCAGAAAAGTTATTGAGACCCTTTATTTTCTTTAAGATTTCCATAAAATGCAGGATGGCTTATGCCATTCTGCATCAGTGTTTTCATACTACTATTATATTTAAAAGCAATAAAACCACCACGGTGAAAGAATTTTGAAATCGCCTTTCTTAATTTATGAAAACGAAATTAAATTAAATTTATAAAAACAAATCTGCAAACAATGGTGCACAGTTGGTTCCCATAGGAATACCAATTACTAGTCAATATAAATTGTCACCACATTTTATATAAATTTGTCTAATAGGAAACATAGAGCTTCACAAACATCCGTGCAAGTCCCATAGAAAACTTTAGAATAATAATAATAATAAAGATCGTTATGTGTGCCTTCCTCAGTTCCATCTACACATGAACAGGATGTTACAAACAATTACACTTCTACTCTGGTCATTTTTTCGTTGATTCAAAAAATGTTGACTATCAACAATATTGTGTAGTTTTTCTAATGCAAATGATACTTCTCCCCTCTTTTAGATCCAACGTTGACATTGTTTCTTTCAATTACGTCGCTAAGGATTTCATAAGTTATCTAAAAAATCTTCAGCGCGGTTAGAGCTCTCTAAAACCGGTTGAAGCACCCCATTCGGTCCTTTATGCATACTGACCGTTCCAAGGCAGTAACTGTTGTGTTTGCACCTCTGTTTAATGTCTCGTACAGATTTAATCTTAATTTTACTGGCTTGCTTGTGAATACCATTGTCATTCGCCTTTCTAAGTTTTCGTATATGTGTCAATGACCGTGGACTTTGTCACATTTCCGTATCCATAATTTCATCAAACGTTACCTATGCAGTGTGGCGGTCGTAAGAAAGCTCCCCGTCCTTTTAAATTTATGCTGTCATTTATCCTTTAACGTTTGTTTACGTTTATTTTCCTTTGATGGACATTGGACTTTGAGTCCCCTGTTCCATCTACACAAGAACAGGATGTTAGAATCATTTACACTTCTTTTCTGGTCATTTTTCCCCGTTTAAAATTAACTTTTGTTTAGTTCTGCACATGGAAATAGCACTTTCCTCTCTTCAATGTACCATCTGGACACTATTTTTGAGTTACTTTACTAACGACGTCATAACATATCAAAGTAAATGTCAAGGCACTTGGATATTTTGATACACATAGATTTTTTCCATTGATTTCTTTGTGAACCCCCTAAGGAAGTGCGAGGTTAGAGCTCTGTAAACCTCCTTTAAGCACCCCTGTCGGTGCCTGTTATCGACCGTTCCGAGTTGATAACTGTTGGGTTTGCTCTTTTCGTTTAATGACACATCACATATTTGTTCATTTACATTTTATTTGCATGTAAGCACCTTTGACCTATGCCTTTTGTGCCTTTTGTGTATATGTTGCAATGCTCATTGCACTTTGTAATATTTCCATATAATTTCTGTTTCAAACAAAGCTCAATGGAAGATAATAAGTTTGTTAGGGCGACATTGTCTTCATTTATCGGCCAAAAAACATATATCAATAAACAGACGCGCCTTTACGCGTACAAGCTTACCAATGACAACTTGCATTTGAATATCTAAATAAACAAACGTTTCGACTTCGAAGTCAGTTAAGGTTGAGAAATATCTGGAGCTGATAAATAAAGAAGTAATAAATAGAAGAATATCCTTTCTTAGTGATACTGAGAGAAACTGACGTGGAACAATGTAATCTGTACAAAGTTATTCAGAAGAAGTGTTTGATCCGATTGTAATCTTAAAATTGACTTATAACGTATAGACACCATAAAATTTTAACATTGGTCATTTAAGCACTTGTATAAACAGTATATTTGATCGCAACGCAATGAAAATTATCTAGAAAAAATCACGTACAAAGTTTTTGTGTCGCAGGCAATAGAGCATTGAACTACCATAGGAATACCATTAGAATACCATTTAAGAGGTGCTAGGTTCAAGTCAGTCTACAATAGGAAAATAAGAAAAGGTCCTTTGAGAATAAACACAAATATTTTATTTGAAATATTATCAGATAAATACATACATAGTTAATATGTGACAGAAACATATTAGACAGATTAGACATTTCGCAAAAAGAAAAACAACTGTTACCGTATTGGAACGGTCAGTCGACAAAAGGACTGACTTAGGTGCTTAAATCTTGTTTGTTGAGCGACTCAAGCTTGCACTTCCTGAAGGTTTTCTAAAAAAATCAGTGCAAATACCCCCCATCATTGTGAAACAACTTACTGCAAGCACTTACACCGGAAGTTAATAATTGGTTAAAGTACTAAATTATTATATATAAACGAAATAGCACTAATTATAATCTACTGTCAACATATGTACAGTATGTAAGGATATGAAAGGCTCGGCAACCAAACAGTTAAGTCATTCTTCAACGGGTGTTACCATATCATGCGGTTATGCCAAAACCATATCTCAAAAACATTATAGTAAAACTCAAGAATATATTTAACATCCATAACTTAACTGTACAATTATTATTTTGTATCTATACCGATAGTTCCTTAATATTTATGTCATGTTTTATGTAGAAACAGTTTCTTAAGCAATAAGACTTTAAACATGGAAGGATTTTACAAAACGTTATATAATATGTACCTTTAACCAAATGAAACCGACAAACAAATAAGTATCTTAGCGATAAATTTTCATGGTGGCTCAAAGGACGTTTAAACATTAAACGATCTTACACTCCTTTACCGACGAAATAACAGAATGCACAAAATGCAATTATCGTAAACAGGTTTTATTTTGGGACACGTTTGCTTGATTTTCGCATGCCATTAATCACCAAACCAGCAGCAAATTCGATTGTGTGTCATTAAGCACTAGTTGCTCAGGGCTTGCAGTTATCATACCTGAAATTCGTTCAAAGCATGATTCGTCGAAAAAAGTAAAACGCCGCAAGAGGCGCAAAGGGACAATTATCAATTTAGTCGTTCTAGGACAGCTGCGCAAAAAACGTCAACGCAGTTGTGCTCGCAGCCTTTCACTGCACTTCCTCGAAATCAAAACGGTTTTCATATTCTTCATTTATTTCTATTAGTTTTCCAATTACATTACCTCTCAGTCCTCGGAATACGTCTACTTTATTTCTCATTTTGTCTTCATTGCGATCGTTATGTTTCTTTCGAGGTTCATTTACTTACGTTTAATCCAAAAGTATAAAACGGGCGTTTAACTCAGTATCTATTTTATTTTATCCAACATAGTGTCTGCAGTATATATTAGGGATTTATTTTAACTGTACAGTCAAATCTCAATAAACTTTACAGCTTAATTTTCCATGTCCCGAATCATTTATCGTTGAATCATACAAAATTTACATTATTGTAAAATACAAAAAAAAATATATAAGACAAAGTCATATGAACATTGCAACATATACAAAAATTGAAAAGACACAGGACCAAGGTATCCATATGCACGCCAAATGCAAAAGTGAGAACAAATCTGTAATGATTCATTTAACATTAAGAGCAAACCCAACAGTTACCGCCTTGGATTGGTCAGTCGGCAATATGGGCCGACTGGGGTGCTTAAACCGGTTTTGCAGAGCTCTAACCTCGCATTTCCTGATGGGTTTCTCGAATGCAAGCAATGATAAGAAAAGTGATCCATTTGAATAAGTGTCCAAGCGCTGACGTTTTGTTTAACAAGTTATGACGAAAGAAGTGACGTCATTGAAAAATAATGTCCACATAGTGTTTAGAAGAGAGGTAGGTATTATTTCGATTAAAAAACCTACAGAAAACGTTAATAGTAAATTTAATAATCTTTTCGAATCAAGAAAAAATGACCAGAGAAGAGTAAATGGTTGTAGTATCCTGTTCATGCGGAGATGAAATTGAGGAACCAAAGTCCAATGTCCATCAACGGAAATACACGTAACAATCCTTATAGGATGAATTAAATGACAGCATAGATTACATGCATAAGGAGATTTTTTACGACCGCCACACTGCACAAGTAACATTGTTGTGATCATGAATAAGAATATATAAGACAAAGTCCTATGAACATTGCAACATATACAAAAATTGAAAAGACACAGGACCAATGTATCCACATGCACGCCAAAAGTAAAAGTGAGAACAAATCTGTAATGATTCATTTAACAATAAGAGCAAACCCAACAGTTACCGCCTTGGAACGGCCAGTCGGCAATATGGGCCGACTGGGGTGCTTAAACCGGTTTTGCAGAGCTCTAACCTCGCACTTCCTGATGGGTTTCTCGAATGCAAGCAATGATAAGAAAAGTGATCCATTTGAATAAGTGTCCAAGCGCTGACGTTTTGTTTGACAAGTTATGACGAAAGAAGTGACGTCATTGAAAAATAATGTCCACATAGTGTTTAGAAGAGAGATAGGTATTATTTCGATAAGAAAACCTACAAAAAACGTTAATAGTAAATTTAATTATCTTTTCGGATCAAGAAAAAAATGACCAGAGAAGAGTAAATGGTTGTAGTATCCTGTTCTTGCGGAAATGGAATTGAGGAACCAAAGTCCAATGTCCATCAACGGAAATACACGTAACAATCCTTATAGGATGAATTAAATGACAACATAGATTACATGCACGGGGAGATTTTTTACGACCGCCACACTGCACAAGTAACATTGTTGTGATAATGAATAAGAATATATAAGACAAAGTCCTATGAACATTGCAACATTTACAAAAATTGAAAAGAATCATATAAAGCAGACTAATACATTATTGCTTAGAACTGAAACACGCTAATCTTACACCGAAGATAAATTTGGGATCCAAAAGGATTGATTTATAAATTAACGATTCAGACTACAGCTTCGAGTTATATTCAGACAAATTGGGTAAAATTTAACGTTTACGAACGCAACAGTTTCTGATTATTAATAAGTTATGTCCCTTGTTTTATTTTGTCATGACGTCTCAAAAAGGTGGGGGGGGGGGGGGGGGGTTCAGTTAAAAGTATGTGTATTTATCTCCGTTTGTAAAAAGAAATTACACGAGCTAACTATTCTTGCATAGAAAGGCAACTATACTAGTGTCCAGTTTGGATGTGAGAAAATATGACGACTGAATATTCCTTATGTACAATTGACTGTGGTTTCCATCGATTCAGGTCGCAAAAGTCAGTATAAAATGTGACTCAATCAGGTCGTTATTTGATATTATCTTACTCATATCACATGAATACGTTGCGCAGAAATTATTAAGTTTGATAATAATGGTGAAGCACAAACTTCGACCATTGATTCCCAATTTGTTAAAACTTACTTTGTTTCTAATTAAAATTCTACTTTTCTGTTCTTGTAAGTAAGACGTGTATAAATAAACGTTCATAACAATCATGCCAGAATTCGATTTTTTCATGAGTGAGGTGTAAGCAAAATAAACAGTTACACTCTGGCATTTGGAAACAGATGCATTCCGAACTACCTTTCCTTTACAAAATTTAAGGACAGTAATAACAACATCATCAAGCATAAAGTTTGACATAAAATATTTATTCTTTCAGATTATAAAAAGGAAATTGTATGCTAAAGTATGCGATCTGTATATTTCCTTTGGGTTATATTTATGTTAAAAAAAGCTAACAACTATATACGCAATTATAAACATAACATATTTCAGTGCAAGTGTGTATTAATATGATTCATAGTTCTTAGGCAAAAGTAATAAATACCCAAGGCAATAAAGTTCATTCGCGTTCACGTTGTTTGACAACTACGCATAAAGAAGTTCTTTATATCTGATGTACTTTCTAGGTCAGTGTTGTAGTAAACGAATACAACGTACAACTATAAATGTGGACATATATTAGATTAGATAGGTAATGTCCCTGTTTAGCTCTTCATGATTTGTATACAGAAAGAAGTATATAAATAAATTCAAGGATATGCACTATCATCTAACGCCACCTTCTAAACATGCACAATTCATACACACAACAAAATTTATATAGCACCATATTTGAAAAGTCTATGTTTAATAATCTAACAAGGCAAACAAATGGTTTGAAAGTTGTGATATAGATTTTGTTCAGCTCGGAAGGGTTGATACATTTCTAGGAAAGCTCGTAAAAGAATGTGATTAGGTGTAGTATTATCTGTCAGGGATCAATGCACGGTAGCGTATCTAAACCAGCACTTAAGGTATCTAAAGCACGGTTTTCATTCCGAAACTATAATTGCAATACGTACCCTTTCATTTTATTCTAGTGGAATCTCAGAGCCCAATAAAGCACACTCAAATTCTAACATTAGGTAATTATTTTGCTTAAATCTAGTCCACTGCGAGAATTGACCATACAGCGTCTGCTTTGCAAAAGTAACGTTAAGTTTATTGCCGAGGTCTACACCAATTACATCGACTACGCAGTTTAATTGTGTTGCCAAGGTCTAATATAAGCAGCCGGTCCCAAATAGTATTATACAAATGGTAGAATAGAACAACTTTATTAATTTCTTAAGAAATGTAGTTGGTACCTGAATTTTCGAACCTAGTACCCTGTGACCCAGTGAGCCGTCTTCGATGCTTCTCACCACCATCTTCTTATATTATATTCTTAAAAATCAGAAGATAATTTCTTTAAACACTAATTAACTATTTGTGTAATCTACATTATGTTCAGTCGCCATTGTCACCCTCACATAACTACCAACCAAAGATGCGCCATCTTCTATTGATATTGTTGTTCTTTTCACCGATAATGGATAGCAGGTACATCATATGAAGCTTGCAGCGCCAACAGCACATTGTAGAAAATAACATCTTGCACCGGGTACTGGGATGGGTACGTTCAAAATTTAGTGTTGAAGATGATAATTGTGTTGATCAGCTTTTTTGTATATTTCAATATGTTGTAACATGCCGTCACCTAATGTATTCAAAAGACGCACATAGAAAAACAACTCACGAAAAAACCATAAGGTCAATAAATTGAATACATGGAACAATTTACAAACTAACTGTATTAGTTTTTTCGTTCATGCTACAAAAACTGGGAAATATGATAAAGTCCTATGATCATTGCAGCGTATACTAAATTTTGAAAAGGCAATGGAAAAAGGTACAGAACAAATATGTCATAACAAAAGAGCATTGGAAGAGTCAGTCGGCTACAAGAACCGACAAAGTATTACAATGAAGAATAAATTAGTTTAACTGTAACAAGCTTCATTAACAACAAATTCTTAAACGAGGATTCAACCCCATTTACCTAACTATAATAGTAACAAACACATTTGTTTATAGCAGCAGATATACTGCATTGCTTTATATCGACACACTTAACAACTGCTGGATATAATCCATATGTCTACGGTCTGTCGGTATTTTGTCACCGCTATTGATGAATTTGCAATTATATGGCGTCTGTATTTTTAAACTAATATGGTTATGAGAAGAAACATCGATCTATCACTACTTGACTTTTGACTGGCCTGTTTCGCCGTGTTCATTTTACACGCAGACCAAATGTCCAGGACGCTTGATAAATTAAGTGATACAATCACAATTCAATCTAATTTAGGATACACATTGACGTGTCAACCGCCATTTGGAACTGCTCTAGTCAGTCGCCACTCACCTCATCAGTTTTTCACACAGAACTCCGCCAGTCTGAAGTAAACATCGTGATACATGTATATATTGGCGGTGTGTTGGAATGAGATGTAATGCATATACATGTATTTCTTACATTTATGACCCATATAAACCCCTCGTTCATTTTGTAAAATATTTTGCAGTATTTGTACAAAAGGATTGAACAATGCAAAACTCGCAGAGGTTAATTCAGTATTGTTAACCATCCAAAATTAGTTTTTACCTGTCGGAACAGATGCTATGTCTTCATTAGTAAAAATGACTTTAAACTCCTGAAATTACCAAGTATAAAAAGAGCATATTTTAGTAAAATTTACAATGGTATTTAACCTTTTGCAGTGATGGCACAAACATGCAAAACAGTTTTAGCATATGTTTTATAATAGAAATTTACACTATAGTTTGTGACCATGCTCATTACAAACAATGTTGTTTAGGTTTTCTGTTGTTGTTTTTTGTTTCGGAAATTCTATTTACGTATGTAAAAAGTCTTTCATTTATTTGACTGAGTTGACCTGTTTGGTTTTATTAGTTTTAGATAACGTTTGTCCCTTTATCCATTAACTATAGACCACTTAACCTCAACATAAACATGAATCTTATACATGTTTATGAATATCACCAAAAATATCACCTATTTTACGTTACTTGAAAGCTTTTGACCTTTGATGTTCTAATAACATATATCCTTTTCCAACTGTGGTAAATGTTGACTTTGACATTTTTCCTTCTTCGTGATTACAGAAATGTTGTATGTGGAGTGTGGCGGTCCTAAAAATATCCGTGTAAGGCGAATATATATATATATATATATATATATATATATATATATATATATATATATATATATATATATATATATATATATATATATATATATATATATATATATATATATATAACAATTATTTGCATACGTTATAACCTGTTTAATCTCAAAAAGAAAGCTTGTTCATTATAAACACAGACATATCAAAATATTTTCACATTTCTCATAAAGACACGATAAGTTTTTAAGAAAAACAATAGTAATTAATGTGCAATTTACAAGACAGACTTGCATATGTAGAAAGCCCTCTCCTGAACTTTGACTACTCAATACTCTTTCAACACTATCCTCGTATCTGTAACCAAGGATAACAGAATGAATGAACTTATTATATAAACTGCAAATCTTGTTTCTCTTCCTTTCTGTGACACTTTCCTTTTCTTCATTCGCATGAAAGTTATTAACAAAGCATCACTTCATTCTACATGTACTTAGTGTCAATTAAGCCATCTTATTAATAGCTTTTGGAAATCATCGCTTAAGTTCTTTCAAAATCTGATTAGGGAAACTGACTGAAAATAACGGCCCTTGTAGCGCGCTAGGACAATAACCAGTTCATTCCTTCGAGGGAAGAAACACTCTTTAACTTCAGAGTCGTCTTTGCATATTATGTTCCAAAAGATTGAAAACTGTTCTCCATTTCTGTTCACTTGAATATTCTACAACTTGTTCAGGTCACGTTGCTTGGAATCTGTCTAAAATGTGTACTATTTATTCTTTATTATTTCGTTAACTATTTTAATATTTTTACTGATACATAATTGTACCAGATAATTAATTTAAATGATAAGTCAACATTTGTTTTCGAAAAGAGTTGTGTCATCTTAACGCATCCACTTTTATCTGTGAGTTAAACAGATCCAGTTTTAGATACTTTTCATTTGATATGAATTTACAAAATGTTTATATTTATATCTTAACCAGCGTAACACTCTTTTAACTTCGTTAATGTGCCTAATAAGTCAGTGTAAGCCAAACAGGTCGTTGTCAATCGACCATCGAGCGGCAAACCTTAATGACAGAGCACATGTAAAAGACAAAATGCTGGGTCTGTCAATGTATCAGATCAGACTAAAACACCATTCAAACGCTTTATTAACAGAAGAAAATGGTAAGAAGTTTATATTATATAAAGTATATTTTTAATCATTTATTTCTATAGCACTTCGTGAAAATGCAGTTCTTCCTATATCTGGGGAACTCCACTTGTCTTGCACTGACACAGCCTTAATGCGGTGTAATTAGGGGCGGCGGAGCAGCAAGTCGACTACTCTTGCTAGTGTTACCCCTATATACATCAATGAACTATATGTTGATATAAGTTACGAAGACATACATGTATTACAATTTAACATCATTGATCTATTTGTTGAAATAAGTTACACAGACATACATGTATTATAATTAAACATCAATGATCTATTTGTTGAAATAAGTTACAAAGACATACATGTATCATAATTTACACCATTTATCTATTTGTTAAAATAAGTTACAAAGACATACATGTATCATAATTTACATCATTTATTTATTTGTTGAGAAAAGTTGCAAAGACAAACGTGTATTTTACTTTTATCCCAATATATGCACTGGTTATTGAGTTAAAAGCGAGTTAGTACTTGCACAAATCTAAGCTTGCATGTTTGTGTATCATTTTTTAAGTCGAACTAGCGATATATTTATCACAAAGTCCGAGCTGCATCTATTGCAAATGATTATTTTCAAAAGTCTGATGACAACGAAGAGAGCTTTAAGGTTTCTTCGAATGTTTGCATTGGTCGTTGAGTTAGCGTCTGACGGAAGGCTACGCGCACAACGTTAAATATTTTAAACGTTAAACATTTCTAAGCCACAAAGGCGTCAGTTTCGAGTGAATTTCAACCAATTTTTATTATTCTTATATTTAAAATCACGAGTTACAGATTGAAAATGTGTTTTTTTACATTTCAGTAGAATCGTCTTGCCTGATTATTGAGAAGATTTTTGTAGCATCTTGCACGCAAAACATTACCAAAAACTTCTTAGTCAATGAAAAAGACAGTAATTTGAGTAAATTAAATACAAATTCTTAACCTATTACAAAATGTGTGCATTTTCTGTCCTGTTTGGTGAATAATTGTTGATGTATGGCCTTGCATGCAACATTAAAACAAAGCAACGCCTACGCGGAAACGGACGCCCAGGCACAGGTTAGACGAACAAGTCTCTATATTTACAGAGTTCACGAGATAAAACACTACCTGTTTATGTCTAAAGCACTAGACATCGACCATATTCATAATATAATATTCAGTCACAATAACAGTTTATATGCAGATACACAAATATTGATGGAATTGTATACTTTGTAATTACAACGCTTATGTCTTTATTAATGGACGGTCGAACCTAACCATACAAACAATGTGAAAATAGCTATTTCGACATCAAAAACAGCTATTTGCGTTTTCAGTAGACTGATACCATGCAGCATTAAATGTTTTGTACCATTAGAACGAACACGAAGAAGAGCGTTGGACAATGACTTTAAGTATATTTCATCATTGTTATTATTTTGTTATCTCCGGCCACACTGCTCATAATTTCAATGAAACAAGTTTCTGTCACTTTTATTCAGTTAATCAATTACGTCATGTATAATTTATATATAAATTAATCTAAACAAATTAGAAATCATAGTTTTCTAATAATTAGAATAATTACTCAATTCGAACATCAAGAGACGACTGTCATGATGTTTTTCGTTCTATCAAACTTGACTAACGCGTATGGATTTACATAAAACATTAAAAACAAAATCCCACGTGGACAAATCAATACATTTTAAAAAAATGGTCAAATTTTATTAAACATATGAATCTCAGATCATACGAATCCCTGTAAAATATATCAATACAACTAAGGGAGTACGTGCACCTGTTCATGTTACATTGGCCATTTAACACCGAACTAATGCCGAAAGTCCCGGTTTGACATAAGCCATGTGATCGTCATCGTGCATACCACTACTGATGATAAAGGTGCAATCGAATAGCGTCTGCAATTTCAAACTAATAAAGTGATAAGAAGAAAAAATCGACTTATCGCTTTAGACTGGATTGTTTTGCAGTTGAACATGACACACGCGCAGACCGGATGTCCAGGAACGTTGATTAATTGACTGATACAATCACATTGCAATCCAATTTACGAAACACATTGACGTGTCAATCGCCATTGGAAATTGCTATAGCCATTCGCTACTCACCTCATCTGTTCATACATGAAGCTCGCAGTTAATGGTAAACGGTGCGTTACGTACATGTTATGCCGGTACACAATACTAATACAACGAGTAGATTTGATACTAAGGGAAATATCAATTGCTATTCATCATCTATTGAAATGGCTCTTCTGCCGACTGACCCTTTCCAATATCAAACTGTTTGGTTTGGTCTATTTCATTTTAAGTCTCGGCTAACTTGTTTGTTACTTTTACATTTAAATAGCATGAGACAACTTATGCACCTTTTCAAATCTTGATGTATGTTGCAAAACTCATAGAGCATTTTTATTTGTGTATTGCACACTTTAGCAAAACGGCTGGCTAGCTGGAACCTAATCACCAATTAATAACCAATTCCTTTCATGAAATACTTCACCAAGCAAAAGTGTTATAAAGCATTTCTGAGTACAAATACTATTGTCGGCTTATCTTTTTTTCTGTTTATAAGTAGTCATCATAACGCACATTTTTTGAAAACTTTTAAACAAAGGAAAGTATGCCTTTATTTGTCCTTTCATTATAAATTTAAATCATTAATCTGAAAATCATTGTATAGTATTTTGTTTTGAAACAAGAAACGTCTTATTAATTAACAGGGTTAATCGGTATTTAAGGAAAGAAAGACAAAGATTCGCATTCCAACAATCGGCACAATAATAAGAATGTATAAGACAAAGTTCTATGAGCATTGCAACATATACAAAAATTGGAAAGACACAGGACCAAGGTATCCACATGCACGCAAAATGTAAATGTGAGAACAAATCTGTGATGACATATGTCTTCATTGAAAATTGTATGATTATAATCATGATGGTTAAAATTATTCCGCAAAAATCGAGTTCAACAGCACACATTCTCTACAGATAATCTAACGCGTGTGTTCTGTCACATTTACATTACCCTGTTTGCTTTGTTTAGAGGAAGATTAAATTCAAATATCTCTGGAAATTTTAATAGGATCTTTTTTTATTTATCTATTGATACTAATTACATTGTTATCAAGAAGATTTCATATAATATTTTATTATTATGTTTATATCATTTCTTATTTTTATTCATGGCGACATTGTCCCTTTCTTATATAGGAAAATGAAGCATTTTCAAGTCGACAAGGTTCCGTAAAACTAAAAAAAGGACTATCATTAAAATGTTGTTTTTTTCAGTCTCATATTTCCGTGTGCCAACTAATACTATATCTTCTCAACAGTCCTGAAACTGTTGCTTGTAAATTCCTTTGACATTTTTATGTTTGCTTGATAGATATTTTACTTTCATAAAATCGAACGGAATGCTATGTTCAATGTAACCTGATCAATGAGGGTGTTTGACAAGCATGAGACCGAATCGCCTCTGGCGCAAAGGAGTATTTTTCATTTTTTAGAATTTATGTTGTTCAGTATAAATTGACAATATACTTTCAATTTATGAGTAAATAACATTTTCTCATTTATAATAATATTATACACCTTGTTAACATACTTAATGTTAAAAACGCTCTATTAATTGAAATGTGGGTTGTTTTCTTTTTCGGCTACTAATTTATAACAAAAATCGAAAGTGACATTGCTTAATCAAAATATAATAAAAAGGTAATAATCAAAATTTACATGTATATGTAAAATGGAAAAAATCAAAATATACAGAACAGAACAATACATACTTTGCCACGATTTATCGGCTAATAACCAGCAAGACATAATTAACCAGCCTGCACATATATTAGCACCGAGCTATTTCGGCTTTCATGTGAAGAAATCGTAGTTAAAGCGGATTAAACTTCATCATTCTATTTTAAAATTAATGATTTACCTGACATTAAAAGAAAATTTGTGTGTAGGAACTTTCTTGCTAAGAAAACCTGATAATATCCACACCCTGTAATTCTGGTATGCTTAGCATATGCGGTACAAACAGTAATTAGGTTCATGAAGTACACAGCTAAAATGCATAATTTCTGAGGTCTATATAAAGGATCCTTATAAATATTTAAACGCATGTCTCAATGAAGAACCGACTACGTCATATTCAATGTTTTAAAGAAAGAATAATACAGCAACAAATTCAAATTAAAAAAAGGCTATTTATCAAACTTATACATTCTAAGAGAGAATTTCATAAGAACATCGTCATTTTTAATCTTTTTTAAATAGATTCAGTAGAAACATCCGTTAAATTTTGCTTCGAGAAATTTTTAGATATGTTTTTCACTGGCATATTATTTTGACAGATTTGTCTTTATTCAACACAATTTACTTAATCAAAAATCATACGATACTATTGTTACATAAGTCATGTGTCTGTTGCTAAATCCGTTCAGCTTCTTAGTACATCCAGTGTTGCTGTGAAGAAAGGTAACTATACTGCGTGGGAACACAAGATTTGCCCAACGATTTATTGCGTTGTAATACGGCGCAACCCACACACAAATATATTCATTTTTGTCTCACAAATACAAACAACCTTTGAATAGATTGTTGACACGTCATTCGTTGCACCTTGATTATTTTACCTTCAGAACTTCGGTTCTGACCTTGTACGGACAAGGCCAAAGAATGCGCGATTGCTGGTACTCGTTGGAATCGCCTCATTGTGAGAGATTCAATGGTAAAGATAATGTTAGACTAAGTTAGGGAAATTAGCTACTAAATGATGATAAGACACAAGACCTATCAATTAAAGTATGCACTGTTTGTTTTGTATTTTGTCTGATGTTACTTTTAGCGTATCACATATCACATTTCATGGTATTCACTTAAATGACATTAAGGCACCTCTTTGTTTTGATCATGTTTATTTTGCCTTCCGCATATAACGCGTGTTAGTGTTTTACATTGAGTTTTATAAATATTTAAAAAACACGTAGATTCATAAAAATGTAAGAGAAGAGAAGAATTGTTGTAGATTGAACATACATTTGCAATATCTGCTTAGAAGAACTACTGTAGAAAGGAAGAAACACCACAATTTCATCTTATTCTAAAATAAAATGTAGTTTATGACACTTTCCTTATATAAAACCTATCAAATACTAGATGCAATCTTGAATGTGCTGCTTAATTTTAAAGTGCACAGGATTTTAACAGAAGTAATAAAACGGGGCAATCGTAACACATTTACTAGTTAAAAGAGCAAGACAATTTTCCAAAGGTTCAGAAATCTTCAATAACTGTCATCTTAAAACAGAAAGTAAAACATTTATTGATTTATTATTTCTTTCATTTTGCCGCCATTGTGCGTCAGTGAGTTATCTTACGAGTGTACTTGCTACGCTACTTGTTAGCTTTATAGTCCAGATTAGCGTGTTGCCAGTCGTCTTCGACTCTGTTGAGTGTCAGATCTGCACAATCTCGACTCTTTCTCTTGACGACAATTACCCTCCGTCTGTTTTATTCTTTGTGTATCTACACTAAGAACCGTCTATGTCTTAGTTTAATTGACGAACGTTTAAATTGATTAAGATTTGAATCTAAGATCGTACCATGATAGATTCAGTATGGGTATGAAAGTTTAAAAGTTCATTAGTTGCTGATATTAATGGAAAACATCATTATCACGAATAAGATTGTAAGTTAAGAAATATATAGTTATAAAAATATTCAACGGACCACTTACAGTAAAAACATAAAATAAAATTGCTCAAGTTATAACATGACTGTTGATCGCAGTAGTAGTAGAAGTAGTAGTAAAAGTAGTAGTGGTAGTAGTAGTAGTAGAAAAAGTAGTAGTAGTAGTAGTAGTAGTAGTAGTAGTAGTAGTAGTAATAATAGAAGTAGAATTATTAGTAGAAGTAGAGGCAGTAGTAGTAGTAGTAGTAGTAGTAGTAGTAGTAGTAGTAGTAGTAGTAGTAGTAATAGTAGTAGTAGTAGTAGTAGTAGTAGTAGTAGTAGAAGTAGTAGTAGAAGAAGTAGTAGTAGTAGTAGTAGTAGTAGTAGTAGTAGTAGTAGTAGTAGAAGTAGTAGTAGTAGTAGAGGAAGATTAAAGTAGAAGAAGAAGTAGTAGAAGCAGCAGTTGTTGTTGTAGAAGTAGTAATTGTGGTAGTAAATGTAGTCGAAGTAGAAGTACTAGGAGTAGATGTAGTAGTAGCAGTAATAGTAGTAGTAGTAGTAGTAGTAGTAGTAGTAGTAGTAGTAGTAGTAGTAGTACTAGTACTAGTAGTAGAAGCAGTAGTAGAAGTAGTAGTAGTAGTAATAGTAGTAGTAGTAGCAGTAGTAGTAGTTGTAGTAGTAGTAGTAGTAGTAGTCATAGTAGAAGTGATAGTAGTAGTAGTAGTTGAAGTAGCAATAGTAGTAGTAGTAATAGTAGTAGTAGTAACAGTAGTAGAAGCAGTAGTAGAAGTAGTAGTCTTCATTTTGTTATTGCTAAATTTGTTGATATTATTATTATTATTTAAATTATAATAACCGATATTCTTCTGCCATGCTTTATACAAAAGCGTACCAAAACTCGTTAAGATAAAAGGTATGTTTCTGCCTTAAATATCTTAGTGTGCATTTGCCTTATAAAGGCTGTCATGAGCGATCAAATGTTCAATTGAGAAATGTTAAGCCAAACATATTCATCTTTTAGCGCGTTTGGTAATGTATTTGGGATATTTTGTGTTCGTCTTAAGAAAATGTTTAAAGTTATCATTTTTATATACATTGTACTGCTCAATATGCTTAAGGAGTAGTCTCCTGGCGACGACTTTGGATCTCTCACAAAAAAACAACGCCGTAAATGACACTGACATTTTACATATCTTCATGTTAAGCTCTTCTTAATGTTCATGTAACGACATGACTATAAATGGAAATATTACAGTTTTGGCAAAGGAAATAACCATATTACACACGAGGCACACTTTAATGTTACTTCAAATATAATAAAAGAATAGCTCACTACATACAGAAAGCTATATAAAGCGATGCGCAGTTTTCTAAGACATAGTTATATAACGATTATACGCGTAAATACTAGACAATGTATCAATTATAAGAATAGGGTTTACCTAAACAATTATTTATTTTGTTCTAGTTAAGTGCACTTTATTTAGGCGTTCAAATACATGTAAAGCATGATATTTCTCAATCTATGGCAAACTACACAAACCACAATTTCAAACGAACATGTCATATGTTTTGTTTTCTATTTTGTTTGTTATAACTCCAGCCCCAGCAGCAACGCATGCATGCACCTGCATAGAGTGGCATGTCAAATGCACTACAAGCTTGTGTGTTTAGAAAAGAGCTCCGTCGCATCACAAGTCAAGCTAATAAAGAACTAATTTTCTCTCTTTGTTAGTCTTAATTGCAAGAAGTGTCTGGACAAAACGACTATTGATCGAGTCTAGTAATGTGTATTGCAGCAATTTACAATCGATGCTCCACCTGTTTCTAGGGTGTTAAATATTGTCTAACTCGCTACTCTTTTGAAAGAATATTCTCCCATGGTAGCTTGTCATGATTTTGAGTCGCGATTTAGAAGAAATAAACCTGTAACAGTAAAACCTGGTTATCATTACTGCCAGACCTTGCCATGGTTGACCGGTGTCAGTCAGTCTGTATGTCAAGCAATTGAAAAGAAAAGTCTAACTTTTGTAAGAATATCTAAATACACAAAATCATATTGTTCAAAGGGAGTATGTATTTTCATTGCATAACTTACGCCGAAAGGTAAATAAGACTGACTGTAATTGAAAATGACACCTTAATATGATTTACTCTCTTTTATGATTTATGTTTACATATTATGTGTCAAAACAATTTGTGTTAAAATAACCGTGTAGTCTTTGCAAACATGTGGTTCTTTTCAGAAATGTGTCTGCAGTTACCACTATCAGAAATAATTAAATATTGCCAATATGGTGATTGTATTTAACTTGTTAAAATTATGTATATAATGGTTATTGCTATGGTGTAATGTTTTTAAGAACTGGTTTCCCAAGTGATAGGTTTGACATAGTTGACCTTTAAACGAGATTTTATTAAGGGGAAAAGTTAAATATTTTTACTTACGTAACAGATTTGAAAATTTAATTATAACCCAATTATCTGGCTGACAACTCTAGGGGTCTAAAGATAACGACATAAATAAAAAGCATAAGAACGAACTATAATACACACTGATATTATCTTCTTTTAAATCAAAACACATTTTGCTGGGGTGTTCATCTCACATAAATCATTAAACAACACTATATGAAATTGTGCGTAAAAACAGGACTATTTGCCCAGGATCTCAAAGGTCAGCCAAATAGAACGCACAATTACCAATACAATCTATGGGAACAATTTTATATTCTTCTCTTTTAATTTGTTCAGTTTAATCATTATCAGATTCCTTTATCTCTCATTCTTATTATTTTTCATTATTGATCAACAGCTCCTGTTTGCTTTAAGGTATTAATGTTTTATTTTTCTATGTACTTTACATTTTTAAAGCGCAATCGTATGTATTAATTAGTTTTATGATCATAAAACATTAGGCCACAGCTTGTAATATTAAATGACGTTTGATAAATTATATGTCCTAAAGTGTTCATTCAGCTATGTCAACGATCTATGATTAGATTTCATACCGCACACTATGTCTTCCGCAGTTTTGTATAATTATATTAACCAGACCCCTAATTAAACCATCAATGCAAAAGTCAAACATAATTGCAGTTTAAGTGCATACACAGGATGTGGTCGAGTCTAAAGTACTAGCTATAACGCGCACACATTGTAGTATTGATTTCTCGAGGTCAGTTTAACGACTGGCATACACGCTTGTAAAAAATTGGCTCATTAGTGGCATAGTATAACATGTAATCTTTCGGTTTATTCTTAACGGATGGACGAGCTTAATCAGACAAGGCATATAATAATAAACGAATGATTCGATACATAAGTACATTGTCAGCTATCAAATAGTTTGGATGTTTGTCGTTTGTTATGACAACGTGGACGAAGAAGTCTCAAAGAGAATCGTATGCATCATAATGTTTTCCACCTTTTTGAGAAAAAAAAAACACTTATTGACTTACTGGCCTCCGCTTAGAGCTAATCTATTATATATACCTTTTAAAATATATTATTTGCTTTGAAGCGGCAAATACTTTTTTATCTCTCCAATGTGTTTTTTTTTCAAAGGCTCTTTTGAAGGTTGTATTTCTTCTTTCTTCGATAGGCACGTTTCTTCTTCAAAATGTTCACAGTTAAATTAGCTTTCAAAAACTTCAGTTTTTACTTCAAAATAACAAATAAATATATTACAGTGTAACTTTGAAAAGAGATCGTTGAAACATTGCGTCTACATTTTTGACAGGTGAAGAGCGGAAACTCTTGAAAAAAGACAACATGTATATATATTAAATCAATATTTGCATTTGGGTTCTCGTTTCTAGTTTGTTGCTTTATTAGAATTAAATGCACTTGAACACATCTTACATGGGACATTGTATTGTATATTTAATTACAACGCATTGCGTAAAAGGTGTGTCAATGTTTTGTCAGCTCAAAAAATGGTGATAACTTTTGTATCTATTTCAATACTTAAACAGCTTTTAAACAACCATCATATGTTTATCATTTCAATGAAAATAGCGTTTTTCTTCCATAGAAACCTTTGACGGCATTGACGATCCGACAAAATCAAAGAACACAACCGTTAAACGCCCTTTTTTCTAAAAAGTTAAGTCATTGAGCGAATTCACGATCAAACTGACATACTTGTTTCTGACTGTATTTGTGAAAATTCCGTTTGCGTTTTATGAATAGAATGAATTTGCAATACCGGCATTAAGTTCAGTTATTTGCCACTTAAGTACTAAATCTCATATACAATAATCAAATTATTTAAGAGTTTATTTGAGAAACTAAATTTAAAGTAAAAGCAGTTGTAATGCATGGGGATGATGGTCAATCCAATATTTTCAGCAAATGTTGTTACAAGCTGTCACTTTAATTCCAGTGCCAAGAGGAAAACTTTTTTATATTCGTCATATTTACTTTTAAATTAGTATGGTCTGTCACTTTCCATGAATGTAATCTTTGTTTCACATTTTTATTCCGATCGACTTTATATTCTGCTTCCATGTAATTTCCATGTTTTATTTATACAACCCATGCAACCACATTTCTTCCATCAGAATGAGTAAAGAACGTTAAACCCTTCTCTTTAATACAGGTTGATTTCGCCACCACGTTACATCCAGTTTTATCTAAATGTCAGCAACAATTTATCTCTATTCAATATAGTTCGTCTTTGTAAATTTATCTTTGTACCGTGTTTTATTTATTATCTATAATGAAATTAACTTAAAAGAATTGAGATCGTCTAAAATATACATTTAAAAAAAAAAATAAAACATCATTGATTTTTGGCCTATATAAACAACAATCAAAGAATGCTGCAGGCAAATTTGTACACCAAAAACGCAAATGTAAAACAGCATGTGAAAATAAATATTTAATTTACAAGCTTAAAAGATAGCAACATATATGTAAACCTGTGATCATTTACAGCCCAAACGTGATATAGATCATACATAGTAATATCAATTCCCTGCTAGGGCATGGACGAGTGAGTGATACGCATGCATTTTAGAAAGGTGTCAGTAAAACATATTGTGGTATACTGTGTTCAAGTCCTTATCATCGGATGGACGATCTCAGTCATATAATCAGTTGACTTAGAAGAGAACCAACAAATATTAACACCAATTTATTTTTGTCACTCAAAGGATAAAGAAAGATTGTCTTTAATAAATATGGCAAATAGACTGAATATGAATATGAGCCGTGAGATATCAAGTTGTTGACTTGGTTTCAAGTCTTCCAGTTTACAAACATGTTCCGTTTAGCAGCAAAGTGAATATTAAAAATTAGTATGTTCAGGTCTCTTATCTGAGAAAATATTATACACGCAGATATCCTTTGCCGAGTTATTATTACTCTGTAAGAATATATGACAAAGTCCTATGAGCATTGCAACATATACCAAACTCCGAAAAGGCACAGAACAAAGGTATTTCACATGCAAGCCAAGCGAAAAATAAGAACAAATTTGTGATGAGTCATTTAACGAAAAAAGCAAAGCCGATAGTTACCGCCTTGGAACGGTCAGTCGGCAATATGGACCGACTTTAGGCAACCCCAGTCGGTCCATATTGCCGGCGATAACTGTCGGGTTTGCTCTTTTTGTTAAGTGACTCATCACAGATTTATCCTAACTTTTACATTTGGCTTGTATCTGAATACCTTTGTACTGTGTCTTTTAAAATTTGCAAAGCTCATAGGACTTTGTTCTATATATATATATATATATATATATATATATATATATATATATATATATATATATATATATATATATTCTTGGTAGAAAGAAAGTGTCGAAAATTTTAGCTATCATAGATGGTTTTCTTGTTTTATTTGAAAATGGTTTAATCTAAAAGACATTCCTGAATCATAATTATACGTATTTAAAAATAACAGCAGTGTGGAGATATACCTGTACACCTAGATACCTAGATATTTGGATTTAAAAAGCACATCGGACGTTCAAAAAATAAAAGTTATTAGCAATCAGCTGTGACTTTATTTCAAGACAAATTATATATTGTTATGCTTATATTTTGTAAAGAAATTGTGGTTTGTTTGTTACAACTTTATTAATGGTTTTTGTTTTTAATATTAGTATGGAATGTAAGGTAGTATGGCTTTCCGATGTCGTCTTTGCTTAAGCTTCAGTTGCTTTTAAAACCGTTTTCATCATTATCTGTATGCTTTTAGCTTATATCTCCATTGTTTGTGGTATACCTAAACAAGTGACATTCCTCGTCTATTTCAGTAATTTTCTCTTTCATTTTTGCAACAATAAATGTAAGTACAATCTTCTGAGAGAGATCAAAAAAAGTGGTAACAAGCATTAAAATATGTTCTTTAGCTGGTCAATTTAACACTAGTTAGTAATTGTCATAAAGTGCATGCTTAAACATTATTTCTAGAAGACTGGATTTTAAAGAATATAAACAGGATTTCTCAAATAAATGAAGGACAATCTTTCATAATTAAGCAAAATTAAATTCAAATAGTAACACAGTTTAACTTTTTGGAAAGAATCTTTATTGTATGCTAACATTGTCTATTTTAGCGTGGGATGTAATTACGAACTCTTAGGTTTTAATCAGATTAATTGCTCGGACATAAATACTTTTTTAATTGGAACTCTTTGATACTTTGCTTAAACTAACATATTCGGCAGGCCAATTGCAACCAATCAGCACACAGAAACATTGTTGTATTTTCAATATAAAATGAAAAAGAATGTGCTAAGAAGTGGGAACCTAATAGATGTTACATACTTCTATGAATCTCTGTATTGGGAACACAAGGGAGATTACAGATTGCAATATTAATACATTTGACACATGGCATTATACCCATCTTTATACAGTCAACTCATCAAAACTTTCTTCGGACCTTTCCTGTATTTTTTTATGTTTTTATTTTTATTTTGCAGCAATAGTACAAAGGCTAAGATTAATAGCGTGTTATAACTGATAACTCGTCTTTATGTGAGGGTGTTTATAACACATACTGTATGCACTCTAAGACAGACTTGTCAAAAGATTAAAATAACCACAAAAACTAACGTCTGATGACAACTTTAAAATGCATGTTTTAATATTGACTCATTTCAACTCGTTTATGCTGAAAATCAGTATCCACTATTGCAGATTTAGAGCTAGATTTACAATATATCTTAATTGATTGCCTGTCGTGTTAAATAGTTTCTCGTGTCAGTCTTCCGCAAACCATATTTGGTCAAACTGTACAAAAGAAACTAAATGTGTGTTGCAAACAATGCTTTCTTTACTTGCAATATGTATTATATGTTTGCATTATATTTATGTACCTTTCATTTTAAAGAGATATTAAAAAAGGTATTACATAGTGCATGCTAAGGTGGAAACTTGTCACCTCATAGCGTCAAGATATACGAATTTCTTATACATATGATCTTCGGTTATTAGTTCATAAATTGATACAAACAAAAACAACATCATTTCAAACAACACAGAATGACAGCAAAAATGTTAACGGCAGCGTTTAATGGGTTATTTAAAGCAATAACAGTAATATTTTCAGATCATTAGAATGCTAATGTCGCTGTTTACAATCCTATTATACCGATGGCTGAAATAAAATTTGCACAAGTATACCTATCAGAAGTAAGTGGAAGGTTAATTATAAAGTTGTGTAGTGTAACGGCGACACCTGCCTAAGTACTACTTTAATGTTTGAGCTTACAATGACCTGCTCATATAATGATTATAACTACATTTTTTGTCTATTGTCGAGTGATGAAAGAGGGCTCGTCAACTTGAAAACTCAGGGCAGATGATTAAGATTTGGTTAGTAGTTTGTTTAAAAGAATGTCGAATAGTAGGTATGTAGCAGACAACATTGATGTAATCTAACGACCTGCTTGCGCCGAAGCAGATCCAAGCTGTCAAAATCCTTGATAACGACTTCCGTTTGATAATGTTATGAAATGTATCTAAAGGGGTCAGGGCTTCTAGGCCATGCACCCACATATGCATGAACACCAGAAATGTTACCCAAAGATAAATACGATTAAAACCTTTTGCATTTAAATATTAGTTAAGCTAACCTTTTTAACTGCATATGAACGAAATAAATAAAGATTCTAATGAATGAGTAATACTTTGCTAGCTCATTGGCGGCCGTGCGCACGTGATGTAAAAGTGATTAGTTCAATGCAATACATTCGAAAACATATAGCTGCTTCTAGAAGATAAGTAAAACTAGAATTTAAGTGTGATGTTTTATTTACCAAGAGATTTAAATCTTAAAACGTTAAACTATACCGTTATGTATCTTATCAGTAGACCGTAAGCAAAATAAGGCATTCGAGCAGTTTGACTGACAAATATCCAATATAAGTTTGAAATATGATGACAAACAATTGTAAATATGTTGTTATACGCCAATTTTGTTCGTGTAAACACCACATCCCATAGGGGTAACTATATGTTAACAAATGCGTTCGTCAGTTATGATGCAAATCTAGTATTTAAAGCTATTATGTTTTAAACTAGTATATAGTTCAAACGTTCACAAATCCCTGTGACATTAAACACATATTATTAAACGATGACATTTCCATTTTTGAAGACCCCAAGAAACAATGCCTGTCTAAAGTCAGTAAACTGTTTCATTATTGTTTTATCAAGAGCTTGGTGCGGAAGTTCGGGGCCAATTCAGTTGTATTGTATCAACGAAGAGGAAAACAATTAGTTGTGACATGTCCCTCAAGACGATAATATTGTCCCTCTGAATCAGTAAGTGAATGATTACGTTAGAACATTTCGGGAAGTAGCTGATTAATCCCGAAACGGAACTTTCTGCTGTTTTACTACAGTCTTATTCGAAGAATATGTGCATGTACATGTTATTATAATTATTAAAATTGCTGTAATTATTATTATTATTATTATTATTATTATTATTATTATTATTATCATCATCATCATCATCATTATTATTATTATTATTATCATTATTATTATTATTATTATCATCATGAGCAACATCAACAACAACATCATAGCAACAACAACAACATAATCATCATCATGATCAATATGTACTGCACAACATAAACTAGTTTATATCATAAAATAGAAAAAGGACGTTTGCCAAATAACGAATCTGGCTGAACTAGAACTTTAAACAGCAAACTTGAATTAAGGTTATTTTTCTCTTTTTCATGCGTGTCATAAACGTGAGTTTCTGTCTTGTTTGTAACATATTTAACAGTAACATAATTTTGCATTTAGTGTTTTAGGTTTTTTTGCTTCAAAAGAAAAGACAGCTCGTAAAGCAGAAGCTTGATATGGCAGTTTTACATACAAGTAAATTATTAACGAAAGACCTTATAACATACTTTTATTTGGTATTTTTAACATGATGCCCGATGAATAATAAGAATGCATAAGTGATAAATTATCAGTACGCAGGATTCACCTGTGATACAAAAATAAGGCCATTGCCAAATGTACTATGACAAGTTATCGCTGCAACAGCTACGAAGATGTCCTACGGAAGAATGAACAATTTATTCAAGCTTTCATTATCGCTTTTAATATGTTTAGAACGCTGTTTGTTTTATTCCATGTCAGGTGCCATTTAATAAACTCTTAATTTAACCGTGCTTTTTTCCAGCACTAAGCGCTCGTAACTTTCGAAAATTATCCGAAAATCCCTTTAAGTCTAATTAGTGAAAAAAGGAGAAAATAACTGGACATGTAACGCACTAGGACAGTTACAAATGCAGTCCTTTAGGGAACGATGCGCGCAAAGACGTCAGCGCATTTGTGCTAGAAGCCAATCAGTGTATTTCCATCGTCAAGAGCAAAACCCTCTTTTTTTCACTGTTATGTGGTCTGTCAATTCTCTAAACCCCCGATTCTGGTGATTTGTGTATGCGCTGTCTCACTATTTGACCATTATTAAACTATTGTCAGTCTTTGTTTTATCATATTTTTTTTTCTTTTTTGCTATTTACTTTAAACGTTAGTTGAATCATTTGGAATATTCACAGAACTTTTTCTCTTTTTCTTCGCTTAAGTTTTTTCTTTCTTTTTTTTGTCTGTAAGAAATAAAATGTTTTGTTTCAGCTTTATATTAAATACATCTATTTCACTTAAAATAACAACATGACATGAAGTGGGTATTTTTGAAAGAAAATTCATAAACAAATGATTGCAACGATCCGTCATTATTAGCATCAACTTAATACACATTAATCACAATCAAGAATTAATACGATTATAAAAATCTTAATCAGTTGCAGTTTGTGTCAAATGTGTTTATTTGTTTTATTATCTCTTTTTACTATTTTTTTTTTTTATTTATTTATTTATTTATTATTTTTAAAAATACAAAATTGCGCACAATTATGTGTGCATATATTTCCGCTTATAACATGCACATTATTCGCACTAGATAAATACATTGCCTTGGACAAAACAAAGACTTGTGTAAAGATCGAGACACATATCTCATCTGTAAAACTGGCTAAAGCACTACAGTCGGTCCCTTTTACCGACTGACCGTTCCAAGGCAGTAACTGTTGAGTTTTATTTTTTTTGTCTAATGGCTCATCACAGATTTGTTTTTACTTTTACAATTGGCTTGCATGTGAATACCTTTGTCCTGTGCTTTTTCAGATTTTATAATATGTCGCAAAGCTCATAGGACTGTGTCATATGTCCATTTAAAATATTATATTTATGTTTATAACTGTAACGGCAACATCAATATAAGTGTACCCCGGTTTCCTTCGTGTTTTGTCCTATGACGCCATTAACGTGGTCTTATTATACGTCATCACTTGGCCTGTTTTATTTCAAACTACTCCCTTGTTTGGATTTTAAGTTGCCATGGCTTTATCTTTGTACATATTAAAGATATGTGATGCAGCTAAGTTGATTTTTCCATCGTAATAATAGTTATTTATTGTGTTTGTGTATCTTTTATCAGCTTTAACTCCTGATTGCAGGTGCGTACTGTTAATTGTCTCACTTTGATATTTCCATTGTTTGTAAGAAATACCTTCAGGAAGTGCTAAAGCGCTCCACAAACCAGGTTTAAGAACCTAAGACCCCTAGACCTTTTGCCAACCGACCGTTCCAAGTCGGTACAGTTGGATTTTCTTTTTGTGTGTAAAATCTTGTCTCTTTGTTTTTGTAACTCTTACGTTAACTTTGTATGCCTTTGTCTAAAGGCAATTCTCAATTTAATATATGTGGTATTTTTCAAAGGACGCTTTTTGTTTCTATTCCTAGACAGACAAATGACATAAAATGTCGGTTGTATAGTTTATGATCAGCTCAGAAGAGTAGCGTTATTGCGACATGATAAGGCATAAGAAATAATGTAAAAGAAATATGACCCCAGGAGTTTTTCTCTGTCGATGAAACATTACACATTTGACATTTTTAAATGTATTGCTTGTCTTTAAAATTAATATATTGCCAGTTAATATCGTTAGCCTATATTTGCCTATGAGGTTGTGTTATCTGTTAATGACAAATTGTTCTGTTTGCTCTAACGAGATTATTATCTTTAATTTTCAATATGTTTAAAAGAACAATGTCTAGTAACGATAGCACAGACAAACATCTTCTTAGCAACGTGTAGCTGATTGTGTTAATGATAATGTTGATATAAGGCATATTATAACTACATGTAATTCACGCCAGACGTTTCTGATTATATTTGCAAAACTGATTGATACACAATAATTATAAAATTAAAGGAAAAAACATGGCAATGTTCTATTACAGCTATAATTCGTATAAAAGTAAAACATAAAATAACAAAGAACATCTTTAATAGGGAGCAGTTGGTTATCAAAATTTCCACCGACATGACACCGGCGCGATTGCATTACAAGGCGATTCTATTTTAAAACCAAAGAGTGTCAAGCAGAGACATCGGAGCATCAGATATGACTGGTCTGTAAGCCATGGGATCATTACAAATGCTCACCGGGTGTCCAAAACCCTTTATGAATAACATTCAACTATGGACTTTTATTTAATATAAAGAAAGAGACGGATGAGACAGCGAGAGACACAGAGAGGGTCAGAGAGACACAGAGAGAGAGACAGACAGACAGACAGACAGACAAAGACAAAGACAGACAGACAGACAGATACAAAGAGAGACAGAGACAAAGAGATGCCAAACCGCCATTAGAAAAAAACAACTTTCCATGGCCACTTACTTTATCTATTTCAGATACAGAAAGTGCATTGCGTGTAGTAAATGAGTCATTGCATATGGATGTTTTCTTTCAGAGGGGTTAAATATCATCTGAAAATCAACAGGTACTTCATCTGTAGCTATGCATGTCTGTTGTGAAATACCCAGTTAGTCAGTGTTTAAAAGACCTGACACCGATCAGACAACGATAATGTAGAATTTTCAGTAAAACTTTGTATCTCTTTCAACCGTCTAAGAGAGACTTTGAATTAAACAACTTTCTTTTAAAACACTATTATCAAATGCTCCACTTACAGTCCCATTTTTATCCTGTTTAAAACTATTATGATAAGTTCTATATAAAATGCATTTTGTTACTAAAAGATGAACGAAAAGTGCAATTGCTTTTAAGCCAACTTAAACAAAACAAAACAAACACGGAACACGTTAATTTAAGGTCAATTTTCTTTCTTATGTAAAAATTTCTTTTAAAATTATTTTGTATAAAAAAGTAAATCAATGCATTATTAACAAGCATTTAGTAATTAATATTATAGTTCAATTAAGACTAATTGAAATGAAAGAAGTAGAAAGCGGATTAAATCCAAGAGAGTGACAATTTAATTTAAGTCACAGTTGCACTATTTTAAGCAGAAGTTTAAAGCTGCTGCCTTTGCGCACACATGGTATCTCTCTAAGGTTATTTAATAACACTGTACGTTTTTGTTATGTCAACATAACGATTTGCCCTAATTAGCTTCATGTGGACTTCAACAGTATTCAGTGTCTGATATGCGTGACCAAGAACTATTCTATGAAAATCGCATCTCGTAAGAACATGCTTTTGTCAGTTTATAAAATATTTCGGCGTAAATAAATCATCAACATTTGTTCACAATGTGGTTAACATATGATGTATCGATGCTATTATTAAAGTATCAAAAAGGAATACTTATTTATTTGACGTTGAGAGATGATATATTTTTATATATGTTTAATCTAATCAAATAATTCTTAAACGCAAAAGAAAAAAACGTGGTCGTTCTCACAGCAAAATATTGATTAAAATTTAAAATTAGCTGTAAAGCCAGAGGAAGTATTTATGTGTTTAAGAAATGCTTAGATGAGAAATGATAGGTGAACTAACAGGAAAAACTTTTACACAATTCATTGTTATGTCAATTGTACAAGTCGATGACTTGCTTTCAAAAATTAATTTCTTGAATGCATACAAATTATAAAGATACGTGTAACGATATTTAATGATATGAAAGTTAGAATGTTAATTGTTTTATATCTTTGAATTATAACTGTTATAGTATATAGACTATAAAAGAATTCTGTTTTCTTAAGACTGCATTTGCTGTTTTCACAGAACAGGATCCGTAAAATGACCTTTTAGAAAAAACTGGTGTAATGACTCAGTCTAAAGCATTGAAAAATTATTTTTGATATGTTACATAATTAAGCATAATTATTGGTATTGAAATAAAAAAAAACTATTTTTAAAAGCGATAAACTATGCAATCATATGTTTACAAATAACATATAATTAATATTATTGATAATAAAGCAAAATAAATCCTGTGAATATTGTCCTTGTATACGTCTCCTATTCATTTTTTTTCTATTATTACAACAATTATTATTAAACTTTGAATTAAAAGTTCATTAAAATCGACTTTTTTCTCATTCCAAATAACAACTATTTTATGAATAGAATCCATAACAATACAAATCAAAGTTATTACTTGTTTCAATATGAGAATCGGATAATAATCGTAATTGTATTTTTTTTTTCTTGTTTCGATATATATACATATACGTGTATATAAGAGACAGAGAAAGAGAGAGATATAGTGACAACGATTCACTGTAATGAATGCTCAATATGCTTTTTCGATCATACAATTTTATAACATTGTAAACAACAGAAAAGGTTCAGTTTTATTTCTTTTAAATAGAAATTATGCAAAGTTGCGTTAGATTATATACTCATTCATTGGTTATTTAATAAAATTGTGCGAATGCGACTTGAAGACGATTTGATAATATTTTGTTGCTTGAACATTGATTTTACTTTTAACTTCTGGTTATAACACTTTAAACGAATAAGAAAACGTTATTATTATTGCAGAAACGACTTCGGCATTAACCATTGTTTTAATTAAGCCAATGGCATTAAAAAGATAGTGGAATTTAAAACATATCAGGAAAAAGTGCAAAATATAAAATACTTCGATTAATCTTAGATGATAACTTTTTTTAAATAAATTTGTTAAAAGTGTGTTCAGTGTGCATACAGTTCTGTTATGTTATGCTGGTCCTTTGCAATGTCTGTTGTTTTTTAAAACGTATACATTTCATGTTCAGGACTCATTTTAATAAACCAAAAGGATGCAAATTAAACATTATTTTATAGACACTTTGTTTGTGTTGATTATCAAACCTGAATACAGTTATGCATAATAGGCTTCTTGTTGATCTAAATGTGCACATTTCCTTCTACACCATTCGTTACGAAGAAAGAGTGGGCTACTTATTTCATGGTCCTTAACTTTAGGCATTTAACGCAAATTTTTAATTTGAAAAACAACAACATGCAGTGTTAAGAAAAGGTCGGCAAGCTAAATAGAAAGCATGAAAATTGTCGAAGTTGTGTGTAACTCAAATGAACAATGATTTATTGACATGTTGCGATTAAACTTTAAATTAGGTTGTATTATTTCCACAAACTTTTAATTTAAACCTCGAAGCATTAGGCCAATAGTTAGAGTGAAGCCTTTCACATTGTTTAAAAACGGCATATACCGGAATGCATCTTTTCATGGAAAATACTTCAACTTTCCTTCAAGAAAACGAGACAGACAAAAAAAAACTAGTACCTGTTTTCCAAAGCTAATAATTTAGCAGTGAGAACAAATGTGCCCCACTTCCTGGTTTAAATACCAACTAAGATTGAGTGCCTGTTTTATATGTACTGCTCTACGGTCGACGTTTTACTTTTTTTGTGAGAATTTAATACAAAGTCTCGATATTTCCATAGAAACATGTGAGAACTACTGTCCTCATCACCTACATTTATAACAAATTCGCCTTTTTACCAATTGTCCTAAATTGCTATTCATTGTGTAATAAATGTCATATTTGATTGAGTTTAGTGAAGAGCGTGATGGTTGATATATATATGCACCTGAAGGTAGATGAAATACGGTTTCGTACAGTTTAGATGTGTTTTCTTGTTATTTTAATGAATGTTGCACCATTCAGTCACATTTACAGAAAAACATTTTGTTATAATACTAGGTAAACATTAATAAAACTTTATGGGTTTGTGAAGACTTTGTCTTTTTTTATTAAATACTTATCGGCTATTTTTCTTATTTTTTCTTTTGTATGCCTTAAATAAGGTACTATTTTATATTCTTATACATAAATGCTACATGTAGCCTGAATATGATATATTAATGCTTGCCTTGTTTGTCCGAGGCGGTAACCGGTTTATGTTTTCTATTTTCCCGCTTTTTTGTCATTGTACATTTACTTTATGCGCTTCTGTCAACAAAGTAAAATGTTACTCTGAAAATCTTAAGAATTTATGTCAAGAATATCAGGGCTTTATCTGTGAACGTTGCTCTGCATTTTAGTTAAGTAACAAATTTAAATACATTTAATTGCGAATGTATATGTAATTATTTGAAACATATATAGATTAATCATTTATCATTTAATAAATGTAGCTATCCTTCGTTGTTATTTTGTAACCATTTATCACGTTGTAACAATCTTGACAATCCGCCTGCAGATGTAAATGTAAATAAACGTAAGAATAATTATATGTTCTAGCTTCTAAAAGTCTCTGAGGGGCATTGTATCTCCTGTTTGAATCTCAATGATCTCAGCTAGGAGAAATGAAATTCCGTCAAATCAAATTCTAACGATTATTCTTAGGGACTCTCGAGTGTTTATCTGCCAAAAAAAAACAAAAGGAACATCTTCATTCAAAATAAATTGTCAAGCGGCTTGAGGCTTATATAGTGGTTTATATATTGGCTTGTTTCGGAATTAATTAATTTTACATGTTAATGCAGCACAGACAGAGTATCAGAACATATTAGGTAAATTATACTTAAATGTCTATTCTAAGCTAAAATATTAAGCTACTGGTTTCATAAAAATTAGATGTCGTCACTTACTGCAGGTCAACACAACAAGTCACGTTGGTATGCATCGCTGTAACTAGTAAAGTAACATTTACGGTCAAAGAAATTATGAATATTTTACATTTACCACCCTAAATGTACTTGTACAAGTACAAGTGATAAGACATACATCAAACCAGCAGCCTCGGGACTTGATGTTGTCGTGACACTTAACCACACTTGTTATGCAACATCAAGGGTACAAGTCTGTATTATAATTAATAAGATAAATAAAAAATATTTATAAAATTACGCACTTCAAACTATATCAGAAAATAACCATATATTCAGGAAAGTGTTGTTTTATTTATTTTATTTTTCTAAATTTAAGGATAAAAATCATATTTTGTATCTTAGAAAGATTTCCCGTATGCTCGTATTTAAAATATAATGTTGGTTGTTAATTGCAATTAAATATGTATTGTCGAATATCAGTGGTTTGCTTTACACTACTACATGTATCACCTTTAATTTAACTAAAAGTAAAAAGTGTATATAGCTCTTTTGAACATTACAAATTGTGACCCAAATCGGTCCTTTTGCCGTCTGACAGGCGGTAACTACTGTTGTGTTGTTGTTGTTTTTTTTTGGGACGGAGGGTGTGTGTGTGTGTGTGTGTGTGTGTGTGTGTGTGTGTGTGCGCGCGCGCGCGTGCGTGCGTGCGTGCGTGCGTGCGTGCGTGCGTGCGTGCGTGCGTGTGTGTGTGTGTGTGTGTGTGTGTGTGTGTGTGTGTGTGTGTGTGTGTGTGTGTGTGTGTGTGTGTGTGTGTGTGTCGTCTCTGTATTGCGTCACTTTTACATGTACCCAATTTGCCTTTTTCTACAGGTTGTTTTGATGTAAATATATATGTGGTAATTCTGATTGAAACATTTTCTTATTTACCTATTTAAATGTATTCACTTATAAATAATGAATATATACAAACAGATGCCTATTCGGAATAATTTACCATTTCAAATTATTCATCGTCATAAAAACAGTTGTTTCTTTAAGTTCGTGATACAAGCTACCTCGATATAAAAACATTCAGGATGACACATTTTATAACACACAAGTATACGAAATTAGAAAATAACATCAACGGAAGACGTACGAATATTGTGATATTAGGGCAAGTGTATGTGTTCCTGCTTTTCTTTTCTTTCGCAGAAGCAATATTTTGAAGTGTTCACGTTACGTTTCTTTGAAATGAGTTTTCTGATTAAACATTATTTTTGATGCTTCTTGAAACAAATTAAACTTTCGAAGTCTAGACAAAGACCGTTAAGAGAGCCATTTACCATTCACGGCCGACGGAATTAACTGTAATGTATATTGTTTTTACTACTATAAAGGCTTATTATTTGCATTGAAATTATTTTTGCTGCCATAAAATCTAAAGGAAATAAAAAGCACAATACATTCGGAAAAGGTCAGAACGTTTGGCATACAGTTTCTGCAGAAAATGCTTATAATTGCAAGGTGTAAAGTGTACGTTCTAGCTAAAGTTTTTGGTTGTTATTCATACCAAAGTTATAAAAATGATAGTATCATGGCTTTTTTATTTCATGCATATGTTGTTGTTGTTGTTTTTCTCTCAAACCTAAGAATTAAGATTATAACATGGAAAGAAGTTCTCTACGTTAGGATTAATTTCGTACTTTACGAAGTATAATCAGCAATGAAACTAAAATTAAATTAAGCTAACAGCTCAATTACTCCACAAAAATATGTTTTTGAACAGAATGTACCTGGGGTAAAGGTCGATAAAAGAACAGTGCAGAAGTACATGTTCAAAACGTCGACGCATCGTTTTGGCCGTTTAGATATGAAAAATACTTGACAAATACCCACATTCTTATTGATAACAAGGTAATAAGCTTTATGAGCCGGTCGTTCGTACCATTTTCAATTAAATATCTAAATATACATTTTTTATATCCATATCTATCTATAAATCTATATATAAATCTATCTATATATCTAGATATGTCCTTATCTTTATGTCAATATACACGTACCTATATCTACCTATATCTATCTATATCTATATTTATGTACCTATAGCTGTCTCAATATAAATCTATCTATCTATCTATTTATCTATCTATCTATTTATCTATCTATCTATCTCCCTCTCTCTTTTAAGATATTTATTTATTATGTACACGCATTGTAAATCATCCAATATTGTTTTCCTTATTTTGTGTTTCATTGCATGGGTCACGCAAAACAAATGCTGAAAAATATCAGAAGCTACCAGGTGAATGAAATTAAGGGAAGTAACTCTAAATGAACCGAAATTGTCTACAATATAAAATATTCTAAAATGCCTATGTATTGCACAGAAGACCTTCACAATTATTTTGTCGTTAGGTTTAGAAAAATAAACACTTCAAGACAATGATATCTTATTGGAATGCTTCCGAATAACTATTCCACAGTTACTCGTCATTCAATTTTCTCCTTTTCTTTTTCATCGTACACGTTGTTACATATAGCCAAATTAAGCATTAAATATATATTAGTATTACAGTCATCCTTTTTTCAAATATTAGAAAAATGGAGTATTAAACATAAAAGAACTAGGAGAAAAGCTACAAAAAAGGTCAAGCGTTGTAGTAGTGCTTTTGCTTTTTAACTGTAATATTGACTAATTTTTATTTTAAGTATACAAAACAAACAGAACACAAAGAAACGTTCGTACAATGTTTCAGATTCTTCTTAAAAGATTACTTTCTGACTACTTATGTCTATTTTTATCATGCAATATTTATATATGTCAAAGTAAGTATCTGGAGACAAAGCTTCAAACAATTTTTGTACGACGACTCTACTATACAATGTACTAAGTGCTGCGTTATCCACAACTAGTTCTTACACTAGCACCAACGTTGACTTTCATGGGTCATTGACAAATATAAACAGACATTTGCATAAATTCAATATCAAAGACAGAAAAAACTTTCTTCACTGTACTGGATTCCTAAAGTTCACTAAACACCATACAAGTCACGATTCATAGATAATGCCAGCTCTAGCACCACCACTCACATATCTAAACTACTACGTCTTGCCTTACAGTCGTCCGTAATTACATAGTTAAATATTGTGAAAACATGTATAAAAATTCAGGAATTAACATTTGCTGGTCTATTAAAATTTTTATATTGCTCTGCAGTTAATATTTACAATTTCTCTACACTTTACACTTCTTTGCTTCGTGATATAGTTAATAAGAATATATGACAAAGTCCTTTGAACATTGCAACATATACCAAACTCTGAAAAGACACGGGACAAAGGTTTTCACATGCAAGCCTAAGTGAAAAGTAAGAAAAAATGTGTGTCATTTAACGAAAAGAGCCAACCCGACGGTTACCGCCTTGGAACGATCAGTTGGCAATATGGGCCGACTGGGGAGCTTAAACCGGTTGTACAGAGCTCTAACCTCGCACTTCCTTATGGGTTTCCCAAATGTAGGGAAACCGATCTATTTGACTGCACCAAATTGATTATTCTTAGTGAAAAAGATTTGCTCGAGAGCAACGTCTTTACATTGTATATCATGAAAGTAATGCCTTTTTAACAACAATTTCTTAGAAAAAGTAAATATGTAGGGATGTTTCCTTATTAGACGATATTTACATAAAATAAAATATTTATATAAACAACACATTCTACCTCCTATGCTATTTACATGTCCCAACATACAAGGTTTGCACATGTGTGTATTAAAGTGGAAGATTTCAATGCTAGAAACCGTTTTATTTTCTAAGTTGTTACGGCAAGGCTTTCGATTTCACAAAGTAAGGAAGGCTTTTTCAAAATTCTTTCACCGCAGTGATTGTAATGCTTGAAAGTATAATAGCAGTATGAAAACACTTAGGCAGCAAGGCATAAGGCATCCTGCATTTTATGGAAATGTTTTATACAAGTTCAAGATAATCAAGGTTCTCAATACCTTTTCTGACCTCTTTACAAAACTTATCAGAGAATTTATTGCTGACGGTTACAACCGAAATATCCTACGTTGTCCTGCAGTATTTACAACTGACCCTTTTACAGTTTAAAATTTGCATTGCTTTTAAATTAAATATATAAGATCATATGGAAACAGTAATCTATGTTGTCATTTAATTCATCCTATAAGGATTGTTACGTGTATTTCCTTTGATGGACATTGAACTTTGGTTCTTCAACTCCATCTTCACATGAACTGGATGCTACAACCATTTATTCGTCTCTGGTCATGTTTGTTCATGATTCAGAAAGTTAATTATATTTATGGTCAACCATTTTTGTGTCGTTTTTCAAATCGAAATTATACCATATTCCTTTTCTGAACACTATGTGGACATTATTTTTCGATGACGTCACTACTTTCGTCATGACGTATAGAAAATATCAGCGTATGGACATTTTGTTTTCAAATAGATCGTTTTCTTTCGTTGCTGTCATTTGAGAAACTCGTCAGGAAGTGCGAGGTTAGAGCTCTGTAAAACCGGTTTAAGCACCCCAGTCGGTCCATATTGCCGACTGACCGTTCCAAGGCGGTAACTGTCGGGTTTGCTCTTTTCTTTAAATGACTCATCACAGATTTGTTCTTACTTTTCGCTTGGCTTGCATGTGAAATACCTTTGTTCTGTGCCTTTTTGGAGTTTGGTGTATGTTGCAATACTCATAGGACTTTGTCATATATTTTTATTTAAGTCATAATTGGACAGTCACTGTTGAATTTCTTGGCTGTTCATATTTCCAGTCCTGCCCTATATATATGAGACAACTTGAGCAGTTTCTATGTCCATTACGTGAGATTGCACAGTAGGTATAACATCGGGATTTTTTGTACCTTTATTATAAAATATGCCAATTGCGGATAAGCCTCGGCTTTTTATGATCTATTATTTTAATTGTATTGCCTATAACCTCACAATACTACATTTTGTTTTGTTGGTTTCGGTTGTTTTCTAAAGGTTGTTGTTTTCTTCCGTGTTTTTTTTAATTTAACTTTTGATATATTTGGCATATGACATCATGGCATTGTCTGACGTCATTAAATAGTTCTTATACGTCATTGCTTGGGCTAGTGTTTTAACAAACTACTCTTTAACTTAGAACATTTAGGTTGACGAGGTTTTTATCTACTGTAAATATGTCGATAGTTTATGTTATTTCTAGTTATTTTGCATCAAGAAAGCTGCGTGAAGTGCACAGATGGAGCCCTGCAAACTATTGAAAATCCCTCACTTAGTCTCACGGGGATATTTTTTTACACTGATTTATAGAAACACATTCAGGAATTGCGAAGTTGGGGCCCTCAGTCGGTCCTTTTGCCGACTGACCGTCAAAGGCGGTAGCTGCTGGTATTTCTTTGTGTGTGTTATGTCTCGTCTCTGTGTTTTTGTCACATTTACATTTACCCTGTTTGCCTTAGACTAGAGGTAGTTTAGATTTAAATGAGGTTATTTTGAGAGTACATTTTCTTATTTACCTATTGTAACTATACTTTAGGAATGCTATCATAATTTGTGGCTGTGTGTTGGATTTAAACTGCATGGGTTTTGTTAGAGAAAAGTTCAGAAGAAAACACTAAAAGTATCTGGACCAAATTATATGGTTGCATTATTTCAAGATAAGTATTGGAATACCCTTTCTCAATATACAAATCGCTTCCATATATTTGTATACACATGAATTTTAAATTAAATTACTGCATTTTTATTGTTTAAAAGACACGACAAAATAATGGAGCAGACGTCTAGCGAATTTCTGAATACACACATTAAGAATGGCTTAAAACAAAAGAAACATTGGAAGTTATGTGGCAAATAGATTGTCCATGGGTTGTTACCACAACATAACGCCAAAGCTTGAAGCATCACGTCATAGTTTTGTCAAATATACTTTTTGCATTTCGAAAACTGTAAAAAAATGTAACATATCTATCGTAAAATATGTTAGTGTGAAGATTCAGACAGTTTCTGCATACAATGCCCTTATTCTTCTTCACCCTCAACATGATTGTTATCCACACAGTCATAGGAAGGAGTACATGTTACAATAGGACAACGAGTATGTATACAAGGTCATATGAATATTGAAACATGTATATCATTTTTGAACATGCTCTACACAAAGTTAATCACATACCAGCGAAATTTAAAAGTGGTAAAATACAGAGACAAAATATAACATTTAACAACAATAGATAAATAAGAAAAGATCCTATCAAAGATTTCACAGATATTTAAATTTTATCTACCTGTAGACAAAGGCAAACAAGGTAAAATAAACCTTAGTTCAAGGTATGTCAAAAGAAAATATACGTAACAATCATGATAGGATGAATTAAATGACAACATAGATCACATGTACAACCCTACATTAACCTCATTAAAACTGTCAAAAGAGAGTTGAACTGGTGCTTATTAGTAGTTGTAAGAGTAGTTATTGTAGTTGTTGATGTTGTAGTGTGAATTATTGTAAGTCTATATATGTATATTGACAGTAGATATTAGCATTAAAACATCAAAAGACAAAATTTATTAGAAAGAGCATCTGGAACATAGGATGATAGAACAATGCTATTTAGTAAGCGTTTAAAGCGTTAAACTTTGTTCGAAGCAGTTCTTAAAAAATCCTTTATCGATAAAATAACCTTCTTCAAGATTGGAATAACAGTCTTCCCTTATCTCGACGCGACAGTTAAGCGTTGCAGAAAACTCCATGTAACCTTTATTTTGCCCTTATCATGTCAGCTGATCAAACATTTATCCACATTGAAAAGCTATCAAAACCAATATTTCACACTTTCAAAGGACGTTTAACCGGACCTGGAGGCGCCGTGTTTACACCCGGTTCGCGACATACCAACGTCGGTAATGTTGTAGCACCATAACACCTTTGCTAACAATTAAACAAATGTAAGAGTAGTTTCACGACTGATCGGCCCGACGTCAGGATACTGAGACTGGGTACAATATCATGTCAGTTGTTCTCATCATATCATACCTAATAGAAGCAACAATATATGTGCTTCAATATCAAACAAGACATCTATCATTGTGTACATGTAACATATAACAGTAGAGGTCATATCATTACAACCAATGTCATGATACGACTGCAATCAGTCCAGAAGGCGGTTTGATGTGCTTAGGAAAGGTAGGACTAATATTGAATCACTGTCGCTAAATAGACATACATGTATCTCAGTTTGGGTGAAATATTTTACCTAAACTAAGATGTTGTGCTATAAACTGCATGAACTTTGTTGCAAATGAACTGAAAAAATGGTTTAGCTGTGGGTCTTACAAAGCAAATAGAGACCGCTGAAAATGCTTAAATGCTTGTAAGACTTGTGCATTCTGTTCTTCATTTCTTTAAATTTAAATATATCGGTTTTCATTTTTTCATTTTTTATTTCAAAACATGATCATCCACATCCCACCTTTTCTTAAAACGCTTAGCGAAACGTGCGAAAGAAATTGTGAGCTGATAGCTTTTAGAGAGAGTATTTGCTTTGACATAATCTTTTATGCAGCTATTGTTTTAACTGCTAAATACTTTGCATTCTTCGAATTGTTTATTATATCGAATGTAAGTAGGAGGAGTTTAACTCTCGGGCAATGCGGGAACTTCTCCATGGAGAGGTTTTCCAACTTACCTGCGGTGCGCCGGTAGCTCTTCCCAGACACATGTTTGGAGGCTTTCCTTGCCAATGTAAAAACTTGAAGTCGATAATATGACCATAACTGTGATGGTGTTATATAACAGAAAACAAACAAAACAAATTAACCTTTCAAAGATCAGCTCAGATTCTCTCGCTTAAGACCTTCGTAGTTATGGGTACTATTTCTTTAATATCCTATGAAGATTCATGGGGCTAATATTGCGGCAATGAAAGAACAAATGATGTTTAAAGACCTGATTTGCCATGGAAATGACATTAAAGGTTTCAATATTACCATGAAAACATTCGCAAACATAATTTATCGTTATAATGTCATAAGTTACGTACATGTTTTTGTTCTGCAGACGCCATTATTGCGTTAAAGGTCACATTTGGGTTAGATTATAAGGGCAGGAACAGTGTTCAGTGAGAGTATAGAAGGTTAAAAGTATTTTCTTTTAGTATAGTTGTTTTATTATTTAAATAAATTTCGTAAATGCAAACACATTCAAGATAAAGCTTGCACTTTGAGATAGCCACGCAAAACTATTATTAGACCTTTTAGTGAATTAACGTAACTTTTAATTTGAAATAAAAGCATGCATGTGAATAAATAAGTGATATCAATTTTTAAAAAGTTGCAACTCATAGACAATCTAATACACTTTAGCAACACCGGAACAAAAGATGTCTATGAACCGGTTCAAAGACTGAAGAAAGAAATCATCCTTCGTTGTTTTTGTTATTTGATTGGAAATTTCTTTGTTTCATTATAGTACAAGTTCGTGTTACTGGTTATGTTGGGTTACTTTATTCATTACTTTTATTTTGAAATTTAAGACTTTTCTCTGTGTCAATAATACAAATATTTTACCCTATATTGTATTTGACTTCAGCACTTTGGTCTCATTTTACGCCATCGCTTAAGCTGCATACTTTCAAATCGATATATTTCATTAATTGGTCCTAAATGATTATGTATTACATGTGTACAGACACTGATACTGTTCATATGGTATGAATTTTGATTGTATAAACATATTGATTGTTTGCCGACTACCCGTTTCTGTGAGCAAACTGCTGTTGTTGTTGTTGTTATTGTTGTTGCTTTTGTTGTTGTTTCAATTTGTCTGAGTATTTTGTCGCATTTACATTCATCGTGCAAAGTTGTAACTTTTCTCTGGTTCTATTTTAAATGGAGGATTTTCAACCTGAAACATTAAACAGGACATTAAAGGTCTGCCTAAATTTAACGACATGCATCTGACTAAAATATATGTCATTAACAACTTTAGCTAAATTACTAGAAAGGTCGAAAGTAAAGATAACCTTAAACTTTGACCAATTAATTATCATAAAATTCATTTTTTTTGTTTTGTTGACAAACGCAGAACTGACAAGTCAAAAATAAATTAAGCAAGTATTATTAATAATTTTTATAATCGCAAACATGACAGTGAAACTTGAGTTTGCATTGTAGTAAAGCAATTTTTAAAGAAATTTGTATTAATAATTTGAAAAAAATACGCAATGGGACTATTCGGTACAAACAACTAAAGGATTTTTTCTAAGACCTCATCCATTTAATGGTAGACGTTTAACACTTATAAAAAACACCTGAATTAAATGTCGATTCCATTAATTGTCGCCTAAATCGCGATATTTTCACCCACACAAAACTCGTAATCATTGAATGTTCCATCACATGCTCGAAGCGTTAAGCAAGCATGTAACATAATTTATTTAACCTATATTTTCACATTGTTTTATTCGAGTAGGCGAATTTTAAATAAATTCCGCCCACCACATAATTGGAGAATGTCAGCCACTACTTCTAATAGGGGCCAACATACTTTTCGTAGGCTAGTTTTATAACAATTTTATGACATAGAAATGTTTAAATCAATTTACTGTCTTACTTTACGTAACGAAATGGAAAGTTACCAGGCTGATTTGGGGTAAAATACTATTTTCACTTAAGAAATTACATTTAATACCAGGAATGAACAAATACAAAAATGGTATTTTTTCACATATATTCTTACGGTATAAAACTGTAATGTGCAATTATTCACTTCGGTAACATGATTAAAATTAACAAATCAAACTCTGTACCCCTGCAGATTAGAGGAGAGCTCCGTTTTCGAGGGAAATGTAAATAAACTGTCGATTCAACATATTGTTTTCTAATCCCTCACATGAGCAATTTATCTATTGTTTCAATCTCACTGACAAATTAGAAGAACTGAATATCCGTCAAATCTGTTTCTACTGATAATCCATGAGACGCCCTCTCGTTTTTATCGGAAAACAAAATAAACATCTTCATCCAAAATAAACAGTAAGGCGGTTCGAGCATTAGTCATGTCTACTACATCAAAGGTATTGTTATAATGCTTAAGGTAATATCAGTCGAAACAGATTCATTGGGTCAAGATGAGGCCATCATCTGTGATAGATAAAATTAAAAGAGAATTGATTTAAAAAAACTATTCTGAGGGAAGTTTGAGAATGGTCAATATGGAGATGTTAATGAAAGCTCTTAAATCCTCTTGGATTAGAAAAATGATACTGAATGATAGGAAATATATACAACAAGAAGTTTGCCAAAACATGTACTTGAAAAACATTCATTTGCTTGGTGCAGAAATATAAATGAAAACATATGTTTAATAAGTAACCATTTTTGGAAAGATGTTTATATCTTCTATTAAATGTTTAAAAATTCCTCAGAACCGACAAATTCTAAAGAGGCAAAGTGTAATAACCTCTTCTATAATAAAAATATAAAGGTCAGAGGTGGATTCATATTTAGATATTTTTAGGGCAAACATGTTAACACTTTAAATGATGTTCTAAATGAAGACGGCTAAATCGTAAACTTCGGAGACTTTACAAAAAAATCTGGTAGTATCACAAACTACCTTGACTATGCAAGCATAGTATGGGCGGTAAATACTTACTTAAGAATGATTAAAATTCAAGACCTTGGAGAAAAAAATAGTGAAGCCACTCTTACCACTTTCAGTTTCAATATTTATCAAAACTAAAACAGGATGCAGAATTATTTATGAAAATATGGTGAACAAAAGTTGCCACCAGCATTTCTAGATAAATGGATGAATAAGTTGGGTGATAATAATGAAATTATAAAATTATTTAAAATGCCATTTAAATGCAATAAAATCACATTTCCACAATGGTTTCAATGTAAAATTAACCACCGAATTTAAGGAACTTATACCCTTCTTAAAACAATTAATGTCAGAGAGAGTAATAGATGTTCTTTGTGCCATCAAGAAGAGAATACTATTCTTCATCTGTTCTGTAATTGTTCCACTGTCACATTATTTTGGTAGGGCTAACCTGCACTAATTAATACACATTGACCATCTTTAAATATCCAGTTCTCAAAGAAAGACATTACTTTTAGAAACAATTATTATCATAATGTTCTTAATTAGTTTGTTGTTAGCTTATTATTACATATTTAAAGCAGACGAAACGAGTCGAAAACTCAGTGTTGAAATATTTAAAAAGTATATAATAAAGCAATGCAGAACTGATCAGTACAATGCAAATGAAAATATGACACACAAAAATAAATAATTAATACTGGAAACCATTAACAAATTAAATATTTAGTTTTTAATATTTAATATACAAGTAATATTATGACGCAAAGTTACAACGACCAATTTCTTTAAGGATTACACCAAAATTTTGTATTGACTTAATAATACATTGACAAAATTGTTTAAAAAATGTAAAATGTGTTATAAAATATAACATATAGTTGCATATTTTCAACATGTATGTACATAAGGTTAATATATCTTAAACAGCAATGTTCAAATGGCATGGCAGAGCCCACAATTGTTTAAGTTAGATAAAAGACTCAAATATTTAATTTGTTTTTGTTATTATTTTTATATAAAGTAAAGCAACACTTTACTGTATATTTCCCATCCCTTTATAATGTCTTATTTCCATAGAATACACAGTCTCCTAAGGCTTTGTGCTCTTTTTGCATATTTGTTTTCATCTCCATAATATATAAAATGGTTCGTTGTATTTTACTCTCTTATCATATCATAAACAATATGATAAAAAGACAAAGTTAACAAAAGAATGGTAAAAATAACTGGTCTGCTAACTAATGTAGCAATACTTGGTAAAATGTTTCTCATAGTTCCTGAAATAATATTTTAACGTATATGGTTATGGGCTATTAAGTACAAATGATCAATGCAAATGAAAATATGTATGTTACAAGTACTTAAAGCATACTTATGTTCAGTCTCTCTCTAAACATGGCATGAACCATTCTCATACCTAATAAACTAAATAATGTCTTTTAAAGTAATCATCTGTAAAATAATAAAACAACTGTAAATAGAGGTGACGTTTCGGCGTAAAATGTCACATGCATATCACCATAACTATATATGATGATTGTATAACATATCGCTATAACTATATATGATGATTGTATAACATATCACAAAAACTATATATGAACATTGTATATGTGTTTTTTATTTCTTTTCATATCTTGTAATTACAAAACCGTTCATGCCTTCATGTCTAAATCTCCATGTTTTGTGATATATGATGAAAGAAAAAAGTTTAAAAAATCATCTTTGATAGATAAATGTTGATGTTAATAAGTAAAGCATATAATTACTAAATAGTTAATTGATTATAACCCTCACTTAAGTCAATACAGTGATGGAAGGTCTAATGTAACGTGTATATGGTAATGAATCAGAGTCAGCCGTTTTGTTCCTGTGCCATACACTGCTTCTTTTTGTCTGACTTATTAAAAGAAAATAACTTAATTTAATTTTAATGGGACGGGACATTTCTTTCTTTGAAAGTTTAATATGTCTAATGCATTCGCGTTTGTTTGCCGTTTACTGGTTTATGGTAGTAGAAAATGATACAACGCTAGAGGCGTTATGATTTGCCAATGAAGACTGCCTATGAAGGCATACATGTAAACTGGCTACAAAAAATCCCTCTTTATATAGGGATATTACAATTTCTGAAAAAATAACGATGTATGAAAACATTTATTTTATATGGAGCAGCATGCATATTTGTGTTCCTCCTAAAAGCTGTTTTCAATATTGATGTTGCTTGGGAACTCAGATTGGTTTGACCTTTCTATCATGGACCTTTAATCATATATTTAAATTTTTAAGCCAAACCCTATGTAAAGAACATTTGGATAGTGTGTTCTCTGTAGTGTTTATTTGCAAATGAACGAGCGCACCAGACAATATTATAGGAAGCGTAAATATCTGACATTTTCTGAGTATCACAAAGCACGATTTAATTATGTAAATTGTATCAGCGCGCTATTACAACTGTTGTAACCGTAAAAGTAAAAAAGGAAATCTTAGTGTATTTTCTTTGAAATTATTTAAGTTTCATTTTAGGAACACATTTTTTATGACCAAAAGCATTATTTAACGTGTTGCATGAGAAACATTAGTAACTGTTTTAACAGGGAACGTACGACTAGTGTTTGTAATAGGAATACGTGCGGTTACTGATATAAGAACGACTACTTTCTAGCGTGATAAAATGGGGACGTTTTCGAGTGTGAAATAGCCTTTTCAAGTTAGTTTAACTTTGTCTCAAACTAAACTGTAGTATTCTGGGGTCTTCGAGCTGTTTTTGTGTTTTATGTTTTAACATTTTTTATAATTCTTCGGAAAACAAAGTCACCTGTTAATAGGTAGACTGAGAGAGTAAAGCTTACTAGTAAACCTTAACGGCTGACTGGATTATAATGAATAATAAAATTGGTTACTCTTGTTTCTTCAACCTTAGGATAATTTTTGTATTTATCCCCATGACACCTTTATATAATAAAATCTGCAATAAGCGAATTTAACGGCTGGTAAGTTAAATAGCTTAATACCCAGAACGTTTGCTATATTCATTTTTAGAAAATGTAGTTTGCTTATAATTACCATATGCAATTCAAAACGAATAAAAAAGAGCTGATGAATAAATATCCTTCTTATTTATAACTCAAGGCATTGGTGCATTGATTATGGTCTATACAATTGTATTTAGTTGAAGTCAGCATGTCTATAAAAAGAACTTACAAACAGGTACATGGTTAAGGTTTGTCAGTTGAAAAAAAGATGCCTTGTCAAAATTCGTCTTTTATATTGAAGTGTCGGTTAAATTAACTAAGAGATATAATTGTATACAAGCGTTTCTTGGAAGTTCGAATAAAAGAGGTTGTTAGCGTTATTTATTCGTTATTTTGTTTTTGGAATTTAAAACCATAGACAAAACAAATTATTATCATTGTAAACATCCAAACTTTCAAGTTAATAAGTCTCACATAACAATTAAACAGTAATGGTAATTTAATATAATTAAAAGTCTTTTAACACCATTTTCCAGAGGTAAGATAACACTGAAAAGGACGCAACGCAATAGTGCATTATCTAATAATTTTGTAATTTTAAAAGACGTATTTGTGCCGTTTTAGCAATTAAACTGAACGCTGTTGTTTTAAAGAAAATAAATAAGAATCTTAACTATGCTAAGTCACAAATTCCTAGAAATATTCTTGTAGGGAAAATACTTTTATTACAAACTTTCATTATGTATAAGAGCAAGATTTGAACAAATTTCGTAAAATGCACAATACTAAATGTTTACAACTATGGTTAGTTATATGTATATAAATGTTATAACACTAATCATAACGATTCATCTTAATGTAGTAATGCGCTAAAGCGGAAGATATAATTTCAAACTGAAAATACAATATGCAAAACGAGGCATCGGATGTATAGTGCTCAGAGGCGCAAGACCTTCATTCCTCGTACTCAGTTGTCTCTCACTACCTCGGGATTCTTAACCCGGCGATACGAAAAATGATTGGTGGTTTTTCGACATGAAGTGCGATAATGATTTTCCCAAACATTTGACTGTAGTCCCACATATAACTGCTGAAATTAGCTTTTATGACCATTCTTGTACCGCTGATAAGTATCTTAAGCAAAAGATTGCGCAAATCGTTTCCATATTTCTGTTCAAACGAGAACAACGCATTCTAATTCTATGAAGATGTGATATAAAATAATTATTTGTTGCTAAGAAGTTCGCTTGTTACAAGCATTTTAAATAAAAACAAAAGAGGTAGACAGCTAGTGACAGTGACGTCTTAATAAAGATTAAGTGGATGAATCGGACGTCGTGTTAGCTCTGACAAAACTTTAAGAAAGTATGTTCCATATTGTATCTCCCCTGGGAAATAACTAGTAACCACCGTCGATTGAAGTGGATTAAGCATAAAAAGGTTTGTGTATGTTGAAATTATGAGAGAGGAGAGACGGGTTATTAGTTTGTTAAAAATACTGTGGTAAACAGAATGATACATGCAAAACATATAAGGAAAGAATCTAAGAATAATTAACAATGTCCTTCATTCACCTGTTTAACTTTATGATAACTTTAAATGGAACTTTATCATTGTGTACATATGCAAGGAATGGAGAGATAGAGGTGATTTATTTTACTGACCAGTTGCATTTCACTAAGTGGTTAACAAATTCGCACTTTCCAAAAAGTCTTTGGTTCCTCAATTCATCTTTACATAAACAGGTTGCTACAATCATTTACTTCTTCTTTGCCTACATTTTTTCTTGATTCAGAATTTAATACGAATTTACAATTAGCAATTTTGTGTAGTTATCTAACAGAAATATTATAATGATCATATTCTTAAAGAAATAATATTTCTCTCTTCTAAATACAACGGGGACATTGTTTGTTAAAAAATACGCTACTTTCTCTTAACGACGCCATAATTTATCTTAGAAAAGGTCAGCGAGTATTCAAATAGATCTGTTTTCTTTTTTATTGCTTGCATTTGAGAAACTCCGCAAGAAGTGCGAGATTAGAGTTCTGTTAAACCGATTTAAGCACCAAAGTCGGTCTTTTTTGCCAACTGGCCATTCCAAGGTGGCAACTGTTGGATTTGCTTTCTTGTTTAATGACTCATTCATTTTCGTTCTTACGTTTACACTTGACTTGCATTTGAGTATCTGTGCCTTTTCAAATTGTTGGTATATGTTGCAATACTCATAGAACTTTGTCATAATTCCTTATCAAGAATTAGTAAATGATACTAATTCTGCTGGCGACAAGCTGTTGAAAATGGCTCATGGCTCATGCATCAGACAAATAAAAATACATATTATATTAAACTAATAACATTTATTTTTAAATATATATTTATTTAAATATTAGTAATTCTTCATATTGCACTTGTTGCACGCAATCAAATACCCCTTATTCACATTACTTAAAATAGTTGCGGATCGATCGGATTCCGTATTCTTTAAAACAATTCTCACAAACTTGAAAAAGCAATTTGTACTTCAATTATGGACAATTGAGAGGTAATTAGGTTTCAAAACAAATATACCGCTCTGTGCGTTGTAAGACATCGTCAAGTAATGTTTGTTGTAGTAATATGTGCGTCATTTCTGTTTTCGTGAGACGAAGACCTCGGATTTTACGTGAGTCAAGTGATTTGCAGTGAGAATCGGATGATTAAACCAACAGTCACAGTGTATATTTGACTGACATGGTAGATTCACTGGATGGGGGAAAGTAGTGTGGTATTCTGTGGAACTCATGGCCCCTTTTCCCTGTGAAACTGCAATATTTTTTTCACTGATAAATCGAGATATTTTATTATGTTCGGCATAAAAAATGCCATAACATATCATTACGACTGTCATAGCGATCGCAGAAATACATTCCACGAAGCTCTTCAAATTAATTTTAAGAGCGGGTTTAACGAGTCAATTAACCATCAATTCGATCTAATTAGTACCCCTAGGGTTAATGTTGAACTACGGTCACCTATGGGGAAAATCTGTGTCTCAATTTCAACGGTTTTTCAAACTAGATGCTTTGCTTTCAATTATAGGCTTTACCATAGAATACTAGACAAATCTTGTTTAATCTTCATTAAGCATTTAATTGCGTTGACTTTTCAAGGTACAAATATAAAAAGAAACAAATGTTGAAATAACCCCGAGCTATAAAATTGATAACCAGAACAATAACCAGTTTATTTAATGTATGCCAAGAACAAAACGCGACGGTTATCGTCTAATATTTCAATTTTTAAAATTTCAATTTTTCCATGTTTCTTTTGCAGGTCACTGAATTGAAATACAACTTATTCTCCCACAAAAATAGTTCAAAAATATATATGTCAATTTCATTATTTCTATATGTATTCAGTGCCGAAGGATAAAACAGTACTTTATGTCTTTGCTTAGTTATACGAGGTCGAATACACTTTGTATTCAAGAAACCTTGCGTGGCCGTCATTTTTTTAAAAGGTGTGTTTTAAATTAACGTTTGTACTGTGTTAGCTGTATAATACAAACTTTTGTCAAAGTTTCGCTCTGTGAACATGTGGTGTAAACTTACTTAACTTTTTCAGTGGTCATGAGGCTGGTAATTAGTGGGGTATTCCGGAAATAGTTTTAAAGATGTGAATTGTAGTAAAATAATAATATTTATATCACTCATAAATCCGGATGTTCGTTCATTACAAGTATAAGTACATACGTGTAATGTGTTGATGATATGCCTTGTGTATTCTGTTTCTATAATATCAGCAATAAACTATATCTAAGATGTTTTAATTTTAATTTTATTTATTAAATTATATTATAATTCATTATTTTGCATTATTATTAAATTTAATTTTAAACAAATTGCTTAAAGATCACCTTAATAGATCGACCTACCTTGTTGTCTCAATATTAAAATTAGAACATTCTGAACAATTTAAAATAAGTGTATGTGTAAGGCTTGAAATGTTTTCTTAACGTTGTATAATTATGTAACACATAGTAGTTCTTCGAGTATGGAAATTAATAATGAGCTACTAACGTTTGTATATTGTAGTAGTTTTAACAATAATATTATTTAAATTATTTAAATGTCACGTTCCTCACACGTACGTTTCGGTACAAAATTCAGCTAACCAAATACAAGTAATATGGTCAAATAATAATAATTCAATTATTATAACTAACGTACATGTGAAGAACGTGGCATTTGTTTAAATATTTATTAAAGCAAAGGTGCAGTTAAACGTGCTTTTAGTACGGACCCAATGTATATATGAAGATTTTTTTTTATTATTTATTTATTATTTTATTTATTAATTATTTTTAAAAATATGTATGGCAAAGAACAAGTCAAAATAAACTGCATACTGAATAAATGATGCAAGTACTTCGATAGCGAAGAAAATGTTTACAATTTAGACCATCACTTTGCTTCCTAATTCAGTGTAAACGGTTGTTGTTGGGTGTTTTTTTCAATTTAACATTGACCAATATTCTATGTTACAAAAGGCATTTCTCACTGCTTCCATAGAGGTACAAACGGCTGTCAAGTAATAATTCTCTGATTATTTGTTTTCAATAACCATAAATTGCGTAAAAGTAAGCAAACTTAACTCAGTTTAATAATGAGTTATGTTTGCAAAGTGGGTGAATATACCACTTTAAAATACCGAAGAATGTTTATTTTATTAAAATACGATAATTCAGATATTTCCATACTACAGCTTTCCACTAAGCTAAGTAAACGATAAAATGTTTCGGTTTTCGTTAAACAGTTTTGATGTTTAGTTTTAAATAAATAATAATTGCGATATACTTACTATAGATAAAACTTTATTCAAATAATCCATCTCATTTTACCTCCAGAACTAACTCTTAATAAAGCAAATATCTGACATTGAAATGCAGCATTTCTAGACACTGAGATCGCTATTTCCGTAACTGCGACTCCATTAAAATCTATGACAAGAGAGACGATTTCAACTTCAGCACTATGAATTATACATAACTTGATGGTGATTCGCCTCATGCTGCCTCCTATGGTATTTACATATTCTTACTTACAAGGTTTGCATGAGTTTGTACTAAAATAGAATAGTTCAATGCTAGAAATCTAATTATGACTTCAAAATTGTTACAGCAAGCCTTCCGATTTTACAAACTTAGGAAAGCATTTTCCAAATTCTTTCACCGGAATGATTTTATTGCTTCAAAATGTAATACCATTATGTACTTATTTATGCAGCAAGGCATACGCCTTTCTTTATTTTATTGAAAGGTTTAATATAAGATAAAGAAAAACCTAATTAGGAAATGTATTGCTTACTGTTAAACCCCGGGAATCCTTCGTTGTCAATTGTTTTATTTGACCCTTTTAGTCAAGAACTTATATTGCTTTTAAACTACACAATAATGAGCCACGTCGTTGAAACGATATGAAAACAGCGAATAAAAACCATAACTGCTGGATTTCTGTCTCTTTATCTCTCCAGCTGTGCTCTATATAGGTGAGACAACTTGAGCAGTCTTCATGACCTTTACATGAGATTGAACAGTAGATATACCTCGGGATTTCGTTTCCCTTAATTATATAATATGACAATAACAGCCAATAAATCCTTGCCTTTTGATAACATAATATTTCAATTTGAATTGTATTATCTATGATCTCTTAACAATGTTACATTTTGTTTGACTGTTTAGATAGTTTTTTTTACATTTCGATGATTTCCTTTGTGTGTGTGTGTGTGTGTGTGTGTGTGTGTGTGTAGGTGTGTGTGTGTGTGTGTGTGTGTGTGTGTGTGTGTGTGTGTGTGTGTGTGTGTGTGTGTGTGTGTGTGTGTGTGTGTGTGTGTGTGTGTGTGTGTGTGTGTGTGTGTGTGTGTGTGTGTGTGTGTGTGTGTGTGTGTGTGTGTGTGTGTGTGTGTGTGTGTGTGTGTGTGTGTGTGTTTAATTTTACATTTTGACACATCTCACATATGACGTCACTGCATTTGATCGTATGACGTAATTAAATTGTTCTTATTATACGTCATCGCTTGGGTTGTTTAATTTCAAACTACTCTCTCGTTTGGTACTTTTAGGTTGTCGATGTATTAATCTCTAATACATATGTTGATATTTTATTATTATGATAGTAATTTTGTTTATATATAAAAGCTTATCAATATTAATTTCCGAAGCAGATGTTTTTAGTTATCTCACTTTCAGGGGATCTTTTTTATTACCCAGTTTGTTTGAGAGAAAAGCGTCAAGAAAAGGCAAGGATTGAGCGCTGCAAAACCAGGTTTAAGCACCTCAATCGTTCCATTGGCCGACTGGCCGTTCCAAGACGGTAACAGTGGTGGAATTTTATCGTTATGTCTCGTCTCTGTGTGTCTGTCACTTTTACATTAACATTGTTTACCATTGTCTAGAGATAGTTCAGATTTTAAATGTATGTGGTAATTCTTATAGGATCTTTTGTTATTGTCCTATTCCAGATGCCTGAGGGTCAGTTCTCAGACCGAGGATAAACAAAACAATCCAGGAGTAAAGCCAAAGACGACAGGAAACAAGAAAGCAACTGAGTGCAGTCAAGAAACACATCATGGTCGCTAGTTCTATTTCCGAACTCATTAAGAATATCCGCTTTTTTCCTTACCACTGTTTTGTTGTCAAAGTAAGAGTGCCATTCTTACTTTTGTAAATAATAGACCATACATGCGATGAGTTGTAAGCATATAGCAAACAATAATGAACTGCTTTTAATCCAGTGTATGCACATATGTTTTGTATGTGAAAATGCATGTGAACAAAGTTCAGTCACGAGGCATGTTATTAAGTTCGTGTTGTTGATGCTGTTATTGTTGTAAATATTAGATTCAATATAAAATTACAGAAAACGGAAAGAACGCAATAAAATGTAAACAGACAAAAGGACCGAGACGCGACATTATGTGATAAAATAACAAAAAAAAAACTATCAGTTAAGGAAAATAATATGTTACTACATTAAACTTAAATATACTGATTACTTTAAATCTTCTCTTTTATAAAAGTATTTTTGGAACGACGTACTTAAAAGACTGCATTTCGGTGTACAAGCGGTTATATATATATAACGATATGCCCAACTCTATCAAGCACTCTCCCATCCTACTTCCAACTCGCATTTTCTCAGTTTTGTCTGTTTTGTTTTAGGTATCGATAATATGTATGTGTTTTCTTTTTAAAACAACGTCCACGTACATGTACCTGATTAAATCAAAATGATCCATGTCTTTCAAAGTTTTGTATGCATCATTATTCTTATTTTAATATACTGTGAAGGTTTCTTCTTATAGTACAATTTATAAACTTCTAATTTTGTGATGCGCCTTTCAGGCATCTATATGTGTTCAATAAATAATTTTTAAGGCCGTTTTAAGCATGATGTATCTTAATTTCATAAAATATGGACAATCCTTCAAGATTGAATGTAGCTAAGAAGTGCTATTATTCATCTTGATAACATGTTTCCAAGTGTAACGAATCTTAACTTGCGCATTCGCAGATAAGCTGGTTTCTCACTTTCATTTGTAAATATAAATAAACGTAAGAACAATTATATATTCTGTTTGTTTGTAAATCTCTCTAAGGGACAATTTATCTACTCTTTTCAATCTAACTGACAAATTAGGAGAAATGAAGCCTCGTCAAATCTATTTCCAGCGATTATTCTTGGGAACTCTCTCGTGTTTATTTATCGGAAAACAAAAAGAACATCTTCATCCAATAAGAATCGTTAGACGGCACAAGCGTGATTTATGTCTTTGAGATCATAGGTACTGTCATATTGTTTCCGATAATTTGGCACGCTCTAGCCATCTTAGGGTCGTATATTTCAAGGATGCCGCTAGGGGCCTACTAAGAAGCAGTATCTTTGTCAATGGAGACGAAGACTGATGATAAAGTCAGACACCGAGCTCCGGCAATTCCCTCTTGATATATGGCGGTGGATTCGAGTCGACAAGGCAAATAACTCTGTATAAGGAATATTTATTTAAGTATGGGCAGCTTGCAAGAGTGATTATTTAGCACCTTTTAAAAATTAGAACACATAAGTATGATGTTTACAAAACACGACAAAACGTGTGTATCTTCAAAACTAAGTACATAGTGAGATATTATGCGGAGCTGTTTCCTTCACTATTGAAAATATATCACACACACACATAAGATTGGTTTTTGCTAGGTTTCTTTTTTCAAAAGATTTTGTGAAAGAAAACAGGGTGGATGTGTGTCACATTAGTCATAATACAAGTACATGTTTTCGTGCCACCGGAGACACCCACCTGCCTGTAGATATTACATATTGTACTAATTTAATAAAAATAAACAATTATTACGTTTAAAATGCGATTAAGTATTTTTTCCGTTGTCATAAAGAATACATTCTAGCGCAAATTAATTAAATTATAATTCAATTCTTAAACTTGTCATAAACCAGCTCGCCTTTTGTTTCTCCCAGAGGTTTACATCTATACAATTTCCGCTGTAAACTGCAATAAATTTTGTACTTTCGCATAAAGTGAGCTCAAAAGTTCTTTGTTTCTGGAAACACAAGTGTATGAAGTTGTTTTGTGTTTTTAACTTTCATTTATTGTGATATCTGTGGTATCTATTGGCGTATACTGATATTTTTCAAACGGGCGGTTACAGATAAAATTTATTTTTGTTTTTAGAAATAATACGTCTTGTCACTTGTCACATGACCATAGAGTATTGCCTTCTACTTTTATGACTTATATAAGTTATAGTTTAATAAAACATTATCTATTTAGGCACTTTAGAATTGTTTTGTTGGCAACACCATGACCTATATATATTATGTTATGCTTAAGAAATACACTAAGACATTCTGTCAAATTAAACATTACACTCTGAGTAGCTGTGTTGTTTATCTTCATACGATAAGAATTTATACCGATAAACTCAAGTTTTCTGAAATGGAAACACAATAAATTATATTCGGTTATTTTAGATTTTTCTAAAAGCTAAAGAATTATAGTTAGTCAGTTGGTGAGCTATTAACATTTTTCGTTGTGTTACTATGATGTATGTCCGCATGCACTTCTATAATCGCATACTCCATTTGCTTGCTCTCATGACATACTCGGGTGAATTTACCCGTACCACCAAAGCTACCAAAATTGGTATGTTTAATACAATTTATAAAACTAGATCAATGACGTTCGACTTTTTTTGTGATATTAAGACATGCGTTTAAGTACTTGATTTACTTCTAATGCCTCCTTAGTATAAGTTTTGTACTGGCTCGTGTATTATTACTTTGTAAGGCTTTTAAATACCTAACGCATGTTTGTTACATTTGATCCATATTCTCAAAGCCAAATCTTGTAATATATAAATGTCGTCAAGCTACATTGAAATCCTGTTGTTGTTTATTCTGTTTATACATTTATTATTATGATTATGTACAAACATTTAACTGCCACCGTCTAGACTGGAACATTAAGATACCTCTTAAGAATTCACGGCTGACAGATTAACACTATTTTCTCCTCATATAACGCTTATTATTTGAGTTTAGAAAAGGCTGTCGTGGAACCTAAAGGAAGTGTGCAACATTTCATTTTATGGTCGGTTTATTTCTAACGCTCAGAATGCTAGAACTATTGTCCTGAAAAACAAAATATGTAATGCTGATAATCTTAGTGAAAATGCGTAATCAGAGACGCATAGGAAAGCTATCCATGTCATAATGATAGTGTACTTTATTTATTGACCTGATTATTGATACTGTAACTTTTATAAATACATAATGCTAATTAAGCTCACAAATTAAGACTTAATTGTTTAAAGTGGCAAAAAGCTGACGTTTAAGAGAAGCATGACTTAGTTTGGGTAAGAATCAATAACAATATCGGATAAACAGTGATAAACGACTATATGTGTTAAAACTTGCGACTTTATGTTCCGATCCAAAACTAATAGAGAGAGACCATGAGTTGGGCCGATTTATACACTGTAGCATAAATCAAAACTTGACATATATTATTGCAAAAATGTTGTATTTTTGTCGCAATTATTGTAATAAATAATGTTTGATGATATTTGATGAATGTACATAAAGACCTCACGCTTAAGGATCAACATTTCTACCTGTCTTTTTCTCTGTTTATACCCTCGCAGTCTCGATTAGCAGTAATAATATAGTCTCTGATCATAACCTCGCAGTCTCGATTAGCTGTAATAATATATTCTCTGATTATAACCTCGCAGTCTCGATTAGCTGTAATAATATAGTCTCTGTACATACCCTTGCAGTATTGATAAGCAGTAATAATCTATTCTCTGTTCATACCCTTGCAGTCTCAATTAGCTGTAATAATATAGTCTCTGTCCATACTCTCGCAGTTTCGATTAGCAGTAATAATATATTCTCTGTTCATACCCTCGCAGTCTCGATAAGCAATAATAATATTTTCTCTATTCATATCCTCGCAGTCTCGATTAGCAGTAATAATATTTTCTCTGTTCATACCCTCGCAGTCTCGATAAGCAGTAATAATATATTCTCTGTTCATACCCTCGCAGTCTCGATAAGCAATAATAATATTTTCTCTATTCATACCCTCGCAGTTTCGATTAGCAGTAATAATATTTTCTCTGTTCATACCCTCGCAGTCTCGATTAGCAGTAATAATATTTTCTCTGTTCATACCCTCGCAGTCTCGATAAGCAGTAATAATATATTCTCTGTTCATACCCTCGCAGTCTCGATAAGCAATAATAATATTTTCTCTATTCATATCCTCGCAGTTTCGATTAGCAGTAATAATCTATTCTCTGTACATACCCTTGCAGTATTGATAAGCAGTAATAATCTATTCTCTGTTCATACCCTTGCAGTCCCAATTAGCTGAAATAATATATTCTCTGTTCATACCATCGCAGTCTTAATTAGCCGAAATAATATATATTCTGTTCATACCCTCGCAGTCTCAAATATCTGTAAAATCTATTCTCTGTTCATACCCTTGCAGTCTCAAATATCTGTAAAATATATTCTCTGTTCATACCCTTGCAGTCTCAATTAGCTGAAATAATATATTCTCTGTTCATACCATCGCAGTCTTAATTAGCCGAAATAATATATTTTCTGTTCATACCCTCGCAGTCTCGATTAGCTGTAATAATCTATTCTCTGTTCATACCCTCGCAGTCTCGATTAGCAGTAATAATCTATTCTCTGTTCATACCCTCGCAGTCTCGATTAGCTGTAATAATCTATTCTCTGTTCATACCCTCTCAGTCTCGATTAGCTGAAATAATATATTCTCTGTTCATATCCTCTCTGTCTCGATTAGCTGAATTAATCTAGATGGCCTTCTAAGTCAGGTCACAAAAGCACACATGTTTAATGAACCTCGCGCTCTATATAAAACCTTATAAATGGAAATGATGTCAATTGTGTTCTGTAATAAGTCTAAACAGGTAACAGACAAAATAGGTAACAGAGTAACAGACTAAACTGACAGCTTGTCATCAATGTTTAAATTTTAATCAGTCATATATATATATATATATATATCAATACTTCAAACTTTCACATATTTCTTGCAGTCTGATTATGCATTGTTTCTTAACAGGTAATGAAACATGTTTCTATACACAGATATATATGCATATAGTCGTAGCTGCGGCAAACGGCATAATGAGAGCACTTGAGAAGAAGAAACTAGCTGTGATGGGAGAATGCTTATGATGTTTACTTGTTCACCTTAGAATCAGTCCACGCTTTTTCTAAGAAAGAAATTAATATCAAGTAAAAGATGGTCATGTTGTTAAAAAGAAGTAGAAATTAATATATCTTTTATGTCAACCCGCTCGAATACAATTTAAAATCTTAGCAAAAGGTTATTCTATTTGGTAAAACACTTTTAACATAATTGCTACTATGTTTTAATTAAAATCCTGTTTTTTATCTGTGCCATAAAAGTAATTAGTATGAATTGTATTTGAACGGTGTCATAGAATGTCAACTTAATATAACAAGAGATAAAATCGTTTGAATCTATGGTTCTCACAAGTTTATTCTTAATAAGACATTTTTATTAGAGCCTCGACAACAACAAGTATATAGAAAATACAAAGACAGAAAATGTTATTATATAAGGCTGAAAAGGTTAATATCGTGAGGCTTTCCGATTTCGAGTCAATATTTTCTTTTTATCCTATCAATTCTTTTAAAGCAAAACATTGATTAACGCTTATACGCCTTTTTGGAATCTGGGAACAGAATTTAAAAAAAGGCCCCTTATATTAAGATCAGAGTTGGCGTTCCTCCATGTCAATAAACCCAAACATAACTATATATGGGTAGAGAGTCAAACGATAACAGCTTTTCAAGATAGCCAGTGTTTCATTGTCTGGTGATCTAAGCAACCCACATTGGAAATTCCTATCGCCACACTATCTCAAATCCAAAGTGTTCTCGAACACGTTTACCTTTTTGTATAAAACACTAGTTCTTGTACTTTCAAGCAAAGTTGTGTTAACAAATCGAAACATGAAGGTGACAAAGTTTGTTGAGAAATGTGCGTCCCTATAAGTTATAATATGAATGAAATGGAGAGATTATTTCATCTAATATTTATTTTATTGTGTCTCTTAAAATCTTAAATTTAATACGGTTTGACGACCTTCGGACATTAACTTGAGACGATAAATTATTTCATTTGAAGAAGGCCATACAAGATGCTTGTTATGCATATGTTGATCACAAGGGTTGCTGAAAAAGCAAATGTCCTCTCATCGGGTATTATATACATATATTAATTATATAAAAATAATTCCAACCGACTGCAATAGTTTAATTGGTAGAGCGTTGGCTTGCGGATCGGGAGGCCGCGGGTTCAAATCCCGGCCGGTTCAAACCAAAGATTTTAAAGTTGGTAGTAGTGGCTTCCCTCCTAACGCTCGGGTCTAAAGGGACAGCAGGGACCGGCAGGGTTCAATTCCTGTGCACCTCATAAGTGCCCCTGCGCAATAATGATAGAAATGTTGCTGAACGGTATCGGCAAAAATGCCGGCAAATCCCATCTTTAAGATATTTCCTAGTATTTCCTAGTGACACTGTTATATTAAACTCTCTAATAAGCTACAAACAAAGCAATGCAGAAAAAGTTTAATAGAATCTAGATCGGACAATTTGTTTATTTATTCATTTAAATTCAAGACAATAGCAACGTCTGTGCAATTAAATTACATACTGGCACACTCTAGTGCACACTACGCAAATCGAACTCAAATATCTGTACAAACAGGAATTCAGATTAAATTACCGCATTGGATGAAAGATACGATAGAAAATATGAAAACTGACGTCTAGAGAGTCGACGAAGATAAGCAATAGAAATGAGTCTAAAACGACGCAGACATCTAGTGACAGTGACAGCTAAATGTAGATTCTAGAAGGCGAAGCCGACTTCGTGACAGCTCATGTTTAACATCGAAAAATATCTGGCACATTGCATCTCCCCGAGGAATTAACTTGTTACCATTATTGATTTACGTTGATTAAGCAAATAAATTTTCGAGTTTGTTGATATTTGGCTTTTAAAAAAAATGAACCGGCTATTAATTATGTTTAGTGTATTATGACAAACAATGCAAACATGTAGAGAATACTCTTAGGACAAGTAGAAGTAGTTGCTGTTGTCGTTGCTGTAGTAGTAGCTGAAGTGGTGATAGTTGTGGTATTAGAAGTAGTATTAGAAGTAGTAGTAGTAGTAATAGTAGTTGTAGTACTAGAAGTAGAAGTAGTAGTAACAGTTGTAATATTAACAGAAGTAGTAGTAGTAGGAGTAGTAGTAGTAGTAGTAGTAGTTGTAGTAGTAGTAGTAGTAGTAGTAGTAGTAGTAGTAGTAGTAGTAGTAGTAGTAGTAGTAGTAGTAGTAGCAGCAGTAGCAGTAGTAGTAGTCGTAGCAGTCGTTGTGGTGTTGTTGTTGTTCTGGTTATTGTTGGTCGTGATAATAATCGTAATAATAATGTAGAGTTGTTACTTTGACAACAGGATTGTTTAGAACAAAAGACTTGAAGTATGTATGTAGAATATAAGATGGAATAGTCAGAGAAGACATTAAAAGTTAAGATGGTAGGAAACATCCGTTTTAAGCTACGCAAAGATTTGGGAGATGTGCACGTGTGAATCAGCAAATATTTCAACATTTCACAAAAGCTCTATGAGTACTAATTTGATCAAGTAATTTAAAAGAAATGACTTTGGAACAAAAACTTTGCTCATGACTTAAATAACAATTACGTGTTGCCTGTTCTTATCTCTTATCTCGATGTTACTGTGTTGCAAGAATCGTATAAAGCTGTCCTGTTTTTTCTCCTATATTCTATCTGCTGATGAAACAGGTATCTGTCCTCGATGGATCCCACTGTTACCACACGCTTTCAAATAGCATTTATCATTTTGTACATGCAAGAGAGGACGAGCAAGATCATATCTTTACGACTCTTTCATGATACAATCGTAGAAATACATTCCATAAACCCTTTCCAGAAGGCTGTGCAAGAAATTATTTATGAAGAGTGGAATGGTCGTTCCATCGAACTAGCGGTTCCAGAGGTAATTAGTACTAGTAGTGCTTAAATTGAATCACTATCGCTAATTGAGAATATATGCGTCTCAGTTGGAACGAGGCTTTTTTAATCAAACTCAGTGTGTTTTGCTTCAAACCAAAGAACTCACATTTGTGTAGCCGCGAAACTGCATATCATTTTAATATATATTCAACGTGTTTGTATTTTTCATTTACACTGTGTCCAGAAATAACTATCAATTTGGTACTGTATAAACCCAAGGTTTTGGTGAATAAAACCATTTATACCTCCTGCAAAATGAAGACCATAATCATAAATGCCTGAGGTAATTTCGAGAATATACTGCTTAAATATCGTTATTGTATATGTCGTTAATTAATTCTAATTTTGTCGAGTAAAGTGTTTTAGAACTTAGCTTATGTTTATGTAAGTTACATACGCTCAATTGTGTTTGGTCACAAGAGAATATTTGATATTTGTTAAACAATGTCGTACACGAATGTATGGCGCAGGGCATAATTTAAATTAGCATCATACATCAATTCATCACCACCAACAGATTCAGACCTTATATATTAGCAGTTGTCAAAAAGGTACAAAATACTTACCTAAATTGGTGAGTACTAATAACAAAAGCACACGAACAGTTTTCACCATCGGGGATTTCGAACTGTGTCGATTGATAACATCCATTGTGAAGCCAAGATTCATTAAAGCCACATCTACTATTTATTTTCCTCAGCAGTTTTTAAATTGTAAACAAAAATGCAATTATTTAAAAGTCAAATACACCCATACTCTGTTTCGTAGTCGAGGCTTGCTCTCTAAGCCGCAAAGTCTGCATTCGAGTATCTGGCCATAATCCGATTCACATAAAAGGAAATAAAACAAACTACTTCATTTGTTCCTCGGAAGTGTTCCACGTATGCTTGTGAAGCAAGTGTCAAGAGTTATTATCGGCAAAGACAAATGTACTGTAGCATCTCTTTTCCTTAACTACAAACTAGACCCTGTGCGTTATTGGATTTATATTGAATAAGCCCGCATGGAGGTTGGTATGCTAGGCGCTGAAGAAGAAATATTCAGTGATTAATTCTGCTAATTGATACTTTAAAGTATCATAAATAACAGTTCTATTAGCTTTTTCTGATTGTTGATTACATTAATAGAGCTTCTATCCGTAATAAAGTTTATTATCTCAAACGCCATTGTATTTAATTTTCGTAATTGATATTTCACTCTTGGCATACGGCAACATCTTACCAAAGTGTTTTTCTATCTAACAAAAACATTTGGTTTAGCAGTCCTTGATTAATTTATCAACAGTCTGTATTTAAGTACATATGCTGTGTCGAAAACGGACAAAACTCTCCGCTTTCAAGTGAGTTGGATGTGTCGATAAAGGAAACGTACGTATGTATTCAAATAACTTCTTGACATATGTTAACACGTTTTATTTTAGTATGCGCGTACATCATGCTGAAATATCGTACACAGTTGTAAAAGAGTAGAAGTAATGCGCTGTCAAATACCTTTTTTTTACAATTCTGTTTAATGAATCACATTAAATAAAACGCCCAAAATGTCTGGCTTTTGTATTTTTTCTAAGACTTCAAGAAAACATAAACGGCACCATCCACCAGCCATTGTGTAGCTGTACATATATTATTAATGTCATCTTTTTTTTTAAAGGTTGATGTACGTATTGTCTGGAGCCAGGAGTTGGCATCGATAAGCTAGGTTTACTTTGGATTGAGTCATGTCGAAGTTCTGGACTTTGGAATGGTGTTTGTAAAAAATAACAAAAGAAATTATATATAAGTCAATCAGATTGTGTTTATTAAAAGAATCTTAAAGATATATTCTCAATATATCGATATATGTATTTTTGTCCTAACCTAAAGCATCTGTTACTGTAAAAACCGCTGTATGTTTGGTATAATAATTGTTATTAATAAGGTGTTTATGGACCAACCTGCTGAGAGTCACTTGCCGAATTTACTTCTCAGCATGTCTGCCTGACACACAAGCTACTGTTGAACACATAATAATATTTTGACTCTTGTGGATCTTAATCTACTGGGGTCTGCAAGGGTTAAACACAAATATGCCTCTCATACTGTACATATACAGGTAAAAGCAAACTTAGCTGCGCGGCGTAAAACATTGAGATAAAAAAGCATAGCTGAATAAAGTATAAAACAGACTATTCAGAACAAAACAAAAACATTTTGTTGTTTTGGCCGTTTTGTTGTTGTTGTTGTTGTTTGGGTTGTTGTTGTTTTTTCGTCGTTTTGTTGTGTGTGTTATTTTGTTGTTGTTGTTATTGTAGTTGTTGATTTTTTATGTGTGCTTTTTTGTGGGGGAGGCTATTTGTTCAGGCATTTGAGGGAACCGCTCTCTGTAGTCTAGTTTGTTATGTCAAACTTCAATACCGATAACGTGAGATGTAACTCTCTTTGTGCAAGACTGTTTACTTACATGTATATTACTCCCTGTACTGATTACCTGAGTATTAGTCATATCCAGAAAATGAGCAGAAGTGTATTTATAATTAGCTAATAGAACACGTTTATACTTTTAATTAAAGGTTTAAAACTAAACTTCTTTATGTTGGTTTCTAATGGTGACATCAGCATTTGTGCTTAATGTACAGGATTGCATTCCTTTGAAAATGTTAGCCCGAGCTTAATGGCCTAGGCTTGAGGAAGGTTGATAATCTATGGGTAATGTAGATGGCTCATATTTACATTGAATGATTTACATATATCTCATGGTTTTGTTATACCTGTTTAGTGATTCGTTGGTATGTTTACTAAAGAATTTTCTCATGTTGCCCGTATCAGGTTACTCTTAATATAATATAGGCTTCTAAAGTAAAACGCAACTTAATAGCCAGCACAATCTTCAGTTTCTGTTGTTAATAATAGGTCAACGTAGAGCTTAAACATAAAAAGCTTTTAGTCATTGTGTGAGGTACAAATGTAAGGACAAGAGATGCAATTATGGGATAAATATTACAAGGCCATAGAACGATTGTTAAAACCCTTTTGTATGTTGTTGTTTGGAAGAAAATAAAACTCCCAAACTGCGCAGTTTTGTGAGCTAGTAATTGAGGTGTCAATCAGTTATTATTGATGAAAAATAGCTTCTAGGTAAAACAATCAGTACATTGCCGGTGAGCATAATATAATCACATATAATCTCTGTTTGCACCCATTTGCGTGAAGAGTAAACAGTGAAACGGCTCCCCTAACCAAGCCTTCATCGTAGGCATTGTCGTTCCGATCTGGAGGTAAAATAAATCATGCTTTAGATTTTTGGTGGAAATACAGAACACAGAATCCATCAAAATACCTGCATGTATTCGCATATCTTCTAATTTCAATATTCTCAATAAGTAAATAAGAAAAAAGTCCTACCAGAATTCCCGCAGACCTTTAAATCTAAACTACTTAAACTACCTCTAGACAAAGGCAAAAAGGGTAAAAGTGACGAAAACACAGAGACGAGACAAAACACACAAAAAGAAAAACCCACAGTTACCACCTTGGACCGGTCAGTTGACACTTTTGACATTCATCGATTGTTGAACAGTGGTATTCTGTTTTCATTATTACATCCTTATGATGTCTTTTACAGTTTACACAGTTCATCAACCGAGGAAAGTAAAAACAAAAAATAATTAAATTAATAAATAATAATTATTCATTTGTAAAATAAATCTAGAGCTTAGTAATGACAATACAAAACTCAACTCTAAACTCATTCTAAACTAAGATGTTTAATGTTAACATATGAATAAACTTCTGAAAAATAGAAATGGATAACATTAAAACCAATGTAATGAAGATGGATTTCAGGATGGATTATACTCTGTCGTATTACAGAGTAACTTCCTCGAACCGCTATTATACTTTGGAAAAATAAAATCATTGCGGCGATAGAAAATGAAAAACCTCTTTCTTTATTTGTGTAGTAACAACTTCTTAGAAACACACTTATGGAAATCGTCAACATAAGTACCCACTCATGCAAACCTTCTAAGCTGGTATCATAGGGCGAACCATGTGGCGGATCAACAGCATTGTATGGATACTCATTTGATATTTTAAGTTCTGCCCTACACATTAACCTACGCTGTTGTGTATTGCACTGCCTGTTAAACATTAAACGCTGTGTTATATTTCTGTCTATAACATATATGTAATATGTGATGCGGCTTTCTATAAATGAATTTCAGTAAGCCTTCTAAGAGACATTAAAACAGATGGAAAATCTTTCGGAATGGTCGAAAATGTCTTCAATAATCCACACTTGTATGTATTGGTTGGAGTATAAAACTGCTTATGTACTTCTTACCTCTGTTGGTTAAATCATATATATTTGAACCCAAACGCCCTGTCCTTCACTTCATGTTATTTCATTGTTGCTTCTACTTTTCACAGAATAAAACTATAATCGCTATTTACGTATAACGGCAAAACAAGGAAATCAGAATGAATCGATTAAAAGATTAAAAGAAAATCTTTATGTTTATGAAAAATACAAATACAAAAGATAAGACTGTGAGTTTTTGTATGATCGGTTTGAACGTGACCAAGAAAAAAACGAGGAAGATTATAATGTCTGCCGTTTATAGACATTGCTCGTTCATTTTCTTAAAGAACAGCCCCCTTCATCTAAAGATACTACAGCTAGACAAATGTAGAAGCTAGAAAGTGCACCAGATTAAATTAAATGTACATGAACTTAATACAGAACTAATGGTAGTTCATGTTTGTGATTTTTTTCAATTGTGTTGTTGTTGTTTTTTTGCACATGAACCAACTGGCAAACAAGATCTTTTGCACCTTCTGGAAAGAATGAACACCATTCTGGTAAATGTCGTATTCCACCGTCATGTGTTCCACTCCTCATTTATGTGTAATGGCTTTCTGTACTGGACGTTAGAAATGGGAGCAAAATGAAATCTACGTTCCTCTCTCTCTCTCTCTCTCTCTCTCTCTCTCTCTCTCTCTCTCTCTCTCTCTCTCTCTCTCTCTCTCTCTCCCTCTCCCTCTCTCTCTCTCTCTCTCTATCTCTCTCCCCCTCTCTCTCTCTGTCTGTCTCTCTCTGTCTGTCTCTCTTTCTCTCTCTCTCTCTCTCTCTCTCTCTATATATATATATATATATATATATATATATATATATATATATATATATATATATATATATATATATATATATATATATATATATATATTATATATATATATTTATATCCCTCTTTCCTTCTTTTGTTGTTGCTGCCAGAGACAGAAACTCCTGTATTGAATGGATGTAATGCAGCGTAAACACCATTGACGATTTATAAGCTTTACTCATCTTGTTAAATGGACAATCAGCTAAGACGTTGATGTTTAATTTTGCATTATCATAAATTTAGAATAATGGACAATAAACGCTTTATATTTCACTATGGGTTCTGTATAAAAAAATAGGAATTCTTATTACTTACACTTAAGTATAAGTTCCTGCAGGAAATACGCACAAAGTCCCCAGAACAGGTATAATAAGTTGTTACGTATATTAGATGTAGGCAAAGTATCGGATACCACTTTTAAAACATCACATCCCAGTCATATAAAAGTCAACACATTATTTCGTATACAAGTTAAATAATTGACATTTTTTCTTTGCCTTAGCTAAAACTGATACTGTACTGGTCGCCACGCAGTTCGATAAATAGATCAATTAAGAAATTAAATAAGCCTCAATAAATAAAACACTCACGAACTGTCTGGCTTTGGATATAGTTTTGTGAAAATCAACAAACAAACAGTATCCTTCAGCCAATGTGTTGCTATACAGATACAGTTAATGCCAGTTAAATGTCTGCCGTAAAGGATGTTGTACCTATTGTCTGGCGACGAGAGTTGGCATGGCCCAGTAGGGTTTTCGTCGGATTGAGCCATTCAGAGATTTTAGACTTCGCGATGTTGTTCCTAAAAGTCGCTACATTTTTATAATGTATACATTAGCAAAAAAGTTGGAATTTATATTTCTATATTGATTTAACATGACAAGAGAACACACCTTTTTACTTCTGGTTCAGGCGAGTAATTCAATAGTTGTGATGCTGCTACATTTTGAAAGTAATGATCACACAAAACATGTAACGTCCATACGATTCATTTATTAATAATATTTACGGTTAAAGTATAGAAAAGTGTTCTTTATAAATTTTATATTTTATATTTGTGGCGTAAATCGAAAAGGGTGATATCATTTTAAACCCAGTTATTTGGGTGAGTTTCTTCGCATTGCAAACCAACGCAAGGGATCAATACGACATTTTAACTAAATGACTTGTTCAATAAGAAGCAAATGTATAGAATTTCCTTGTTTGCATATCCTACATCGATTGCATGTTAACTGCATTTTAAGAATGTAAACAAAGCTTCAATTAAAACATAGCGTCTAAGAGGACAAATGTATTGCACGCCTTGCTTGCAACGGCACAGTACACCCATAATGTCTCTCTAATGCATTAGCCAATCAAATTTATCAAATTATTCTTTTGTGAGTTAGCGCTGTCATATATGTCCTTTTTCGTATCTGGAAACTTTAAGCGAGCGTTTCGGCTTATACAATGTACCGCTATATAACGCAAATCTAAAATCAAACAATCTGAAACTTTTACTAAAATTCTGTTTACATAGGACATCATTAATTGGTGACATGTTATTTCTTTTTGATTGATTGCTGAAGTTGATTACTTTGTCGTCTGTACTTCGTCATAACATGGAAACACTATTAAAACACGTTTTTGTCTTTTATGTGAAGATGAATTCGGAATGACTTTTGTTGCGCCTTTTTGTCTGTGGTTTGTTTTTTAATTGGACGTCACTACAGATATTTTATTAGTGTTGTAGTGATGTTGTGATATATCTGTCAGTAAAGGCTGTTTTTTAACATTCGATGCATTAGGCTGTATGCCTTTAATGCTTGGGTGATTATTTTAAGTGTATAATATGCAAAACATATCCGCTGTACAGCAGCATGTCAAAATTTGTGGAAACAATATCGATAGTTGTAATATGTATTAAATATGTATTGTGCAGCTTTCCTTGTTTTGGACTCTTATTTCAAATTATTCGATTATACCTCTTGAGAAGTATATCATTTTGCTGTAAGGCTGTATTTCTAATGAAGCCTATTCGCACTACTGGCTGGTTTAGAAAAGGTCACTACATTTTGTTAAAAATGTATAAAATTTGTCTAAATCTATAAATATAATAGATATTAGGCGATAAACTTTATACACAGATATTATACATTTTCGTTGAGAGCCATTTCAATATTTTCAAACAATTCATGCTGTACCATCATCAACACTATGCTGTGTTCTTATACATGTGATATCAGTTAACTTGTTTGATTTGTATGACGTCAACAAACAAATGAATAACACAGGAACAAGCTGAAACCAAACCAAAGAGCCTAAATAATGCGTCCAAAATACAACGTTTGCCATTCAAATACCTTTTGTAAAGGCCTTTTGAAAACAGTTTCGGGCGACAAGGAATGGCAACGGCAAGTCGGCTTTGAACAGATTGACTTGTTTAGGACTGTTAATGTTGGAGTGTGATTTATGGAAGGGGCGCCTTAGCAATAAATACATCTCGTATAAAACACAATGGCAAAGGATTCTCTAACTAGGTGCCAAAAAACGACATATCTTGCCTTCTGAGACGGATCGACGCATAAAGTTTATGCAGCAACCTTTAAAAACGGAATCACATCAGTCCAAGTTAAGATTTAAGGATGCGCTCACATAATAATAAATTAAATAGTTAATATACATAAGAAAACAATACATTTCTTTCTAACTAATCGTTAACATGAAGGGCTTTCAGTTTACCTATGGTGCGCCGTTGGTTTAAGGCATGTATTTGAATGGTGGCTCTAAGATAAACAAATAAACAAAAGAAAATACAAATGCGACACAAAATAGGAAAGCGTAACTAACTTGTACAAGTTGTCTTGGTGCCGTTTCTTGTTAATGGTCATTATATCACTAAATTGTTTTGAAATGTATTTATACATCACCAGTAGTTTCAGTATACAAATAACAAGCTCTACGTACTTTAAGAAAACAAATATTTATAGAAGGAGTTATACACATTGCAGTACATGATTTTAAATGTCTAGTGAAGTATAAAATCAGGCTGAAAGAAACTATTATAGTAGAAAACACTTAGACAAAATTAAACGTAGACGCCACATATTTCTAACATCGGACACATTTGACATGCAAGACGTAATTTTTAAGGCTTTTTGACAGTCTTACACAATGTTACTTCGTCGTCGACAGTGTTCGTAATTATACTGACGTACGGTTGACAGTTATTACTACGAATCCGAACATTTACATTAAAATAAAAGAACTGAACATTTTGTTTTGGAAGACTTAAACATATCGATTCACTTTTATACACATTCATGAATGGAGCAGAAAATGCGTGAGGTAAAATGTAAGGGATGGCACTTCGTGACACAACTCCCAGAAGCTTGCAAAACATGATGGATATTTCGCATGTCGTGACAAGATTCCTATCAATTTGTTAAAAATGATTTCCCATACGAATTGCAATCAAATTATGAGCGGATGCTTGAAAGTGAAAATATTTATACATTTTTTCTTTGTATTAGATTTAATAGAGTAAATTAATTGATGTTTGCATACCACAATTAAACAAATTGTGTTTATAGTTTATTTTATTCTTAACAATATCGGTCATATCGTGTGTGTTAAAATGTGTTTCTGTCATTATTCGAAATATTTTTGTCATAACGTAAATAAGTGTGTAAATGTTTAGAGTAATATATTATAAAGTATTTTACTGGATACAGAAACAGGGGAAATAACTTTATGTTAAGCCATCTTAGTTTAATATTATAGACCAAAATTATTTTATAAAAAGTTTATTATTTATGATTAAACATGTTTATTCCGTCCTATTTAAAATTACAAAAAGGAAAGAGCTGTTAAGTAGTTTGTCTCAAACATGACTCACTCATACGCAGAACCAAAGTGCAACTGCAAAATGCAAAATCAATCAGATATCTCCAGTTAAAACCCTTTAATATGAAAAACACAGATAGACAACCAAACTTTAAAGCTTTAAATAACATTTTAGTTATATATCTTATTATGCTCTTTGCACCTAATTATATATATTCATAATTTTTCCCCAGAAATCTAAATTTATACTAGACCACCAGATCTGAACCATTAGATAATTAATATTTGTCATACCGATTCAGGGATGTGTTGATACGGGTCAAAATAAATCATCTTTACTGCATCCATCACTCAGTATTTAGCAATGAATTTAAATCAGTATATATGTGCCACCTTCTGTGTTTTGTATACCTTCCCTGGATACAATGTCAGCACTTAGCTGGCGTTCCGTTAGTGATTTAAGAATGATGGCATTCATTTTATTTATCTTAGAGATAATTTTTATCGCATGTATCACGTATAATATAGATCAATATTATTTTTTAATTGTTCGCTTTAAAATTCCTATGTTTAGACAACAGAAATTAACTGGATGCTACTTTAGGATATGAACCGTACATGTAGCTTTATTTCTAAAGACAAGAAATCGTTTATGGATCTCAGCTTTATTATAGAATGCACATGACATCAAAACATACAACTTCAAGAACCCAGAATTCTACGGCACCTTTAATGTATAACAATTAAAGGATGTGCGTATGTTAAATGTGTGTGTCTTCTTACTTATGCAAACCTTTAAACTGAAAAAAGCAAAAGCAAATTATGTCTGACCATGATAGTACTTTAGTGAAGTACTGCAACAGCTTAAATATTTACCCCATTAATGCACACGTTTAATGAGTACACTGTTTCAAAACGAATGGTATTATTTTAACCAAAATAAATTGTTGAAACAACAAGTTAACTTCATGTAGCCATATCATGAGTCAATATTCCTGTATAAGCTCTCTATATTGGCAAATGTTCACCAATTGATATTATACGCAAGTAAATCGTCCCGCATATAAACTTTGCGTGACTAAAGAAACAAAATGACATACAGCAGTATCTATGGTTTGATGGAAGAAATTGCCTGAACATTTTTTATTTAATATGTCTGACTAACATCAGTAACATAAATAACCAAAGGAATGTCTGCGAAAACAAAAACAAACGCATAAAAGGTTTAAATGAACAGTAATGAGCTAAGAAACGTACACTAAAACAATAGGGTAACGAATAAGTTTTAAAACAAACCGGTTTTCAAAACTGCATGAACATGTTAAGATTTCTCATCTTTTACAATACTAACGCAATGAATTTGATACATGTGCTTTAATCGTTATATTGATTCATGTACTCACCTATACACGTTTCTTCTTTAAACTGGATATACTTGGATATACTTGTATGAAAAGTGTCAACAGCTGTTGCTTATTTACACATCATCATTGACTAATGACTTCGTTATGTCCTAAGTTGACACGGCCTTGAATGGAAATAGCTATTTATGTAATGGTTTATGCTTACACAAATATCATTCGTTAGACGGTGTTAAAGTCATGTTGTTCAAGGAAACATTGCAATTGTAATCACCTTGTAAGAGTCAGATTTTACAGAATAAACTTCGAGGAGTTTACTTTTTTAGATTTGCATAAGAGTGCTTAAACTGAGCTTTTTTTTCAAATTCAGCCGAACAGTTCATTTTTTAAGTTTAATAACCAGTGTTTTGCATCAACTAAAAATGTAATTAATATACTGGGTTTATGTTCAGCATTGTAGATGTATAGGCGGACTACTGTAACTTACAAGAGTGTTTTAAAAATATATTTGGATAATATGAAGAACAAAGATAAAAAAGTGCTGAAAGATCCTTGTTTTAATAGTGACATTCAGATTTATTCACCTTAAAGATGATTAACAAGTGTTACGAGATCTTCTTATAAATGCTGTTTTGTGGATTTTTAAAATATTTTCTGATTGTATTCAGAATTGAATGAACTTAGTTATTATGTATTGTATATAACAGTTAAATGTATCACATGAAAGAACGCAGTCGTATTAAAAAAATTTCAACAGCCCTTGTATATCTCTTAAAATAGACAAACACTAATACGCTCTTGTCATAATCATATCAAAATACAGCAATTTTGTAACTACATGTAATATAACAAATACTTGATGCCATTTCATCGTATATGAGCCTATAGATATTTCAAAAGTAAGCCGAACAAATTTAATATTTTATCATCTGTATTTTCAGATCCATAAAACGTTTGATCTTCAATATCAAAACGTCCTTTATGTGGTTAAGCTATATTTGCACTCACATGAAACTGAAATGCTGTCATTTGTTTGCTTTCCATATAAAGTAGCAATAAAGTAACCCTAATTAAACTATTGTTTGACCTATGAATCATACTAAACAAACAATAAAAGTAAAAATTAAGATAACCCCTTTCGAAAGGAACAAACACAAATTATCGTATTTATCTTTATATTTGTAAATACAAAACTAAACACATATTATAACGATACCATCCCATTAACGTTTTATCTCAACCAGTTGGGTAAATAAAACAAAACACAATTTCATCAATTATTAGGTTACATATTATGTGTAGAGAAAAATGCTTGAACTTCATATCATAACATGTACATAAAATACAATACAGGTATATTTTTGATAAGGGTCCGTTCAAAACACATACGTGCTGACAAGCAACCAGCTGTAAAATCCTATCAGAGAAACGTGAAACAATCCAACAATTAAAAAGTTGTCAATGACTATAACCTACTTTATCAAAACTCTAAAGCAAATCAAACAGCAATTACTATTCGCCAATTTTGTCAGTGCCCGTCAAATGCCTTCTGTACACATTGTCAGGTGACAAAAAGAGGCAACGCCGAGTTATTTTCTAAACAAACACATTAGGAATTATTGGCTTTGCCATGATATGTAATTAATTAAAGTGGCGCCTTTGTTGAAAAACGTCTCCAGTAAACACAATGGTCGTTGGCACTTATACAGACTAAATGTTCAAAGGAATATAGAACAGAACAGAATAGAACAGATCTGTTATTAGGCTTATACAAAAGTACATCACAATAAACAATGGTATTGACTTTTGACAGAAGCACTTTAAGGAAATAACTTTTTTCTTTACAAATAGTTGTATGTCTCTTTCGATTATTTATCTACTTTTTTTTAGTTTCAGCGATCCATTGTATGTTATATTGGCATGATAACTGGACAGTAAGTAAGTAATAACTTTGTATCACGTATTACACACGTCTCATTGTTCTTCCGGGTATGAAAAGATATAAAGTTAGCATATTGTACATTGCTTTAGCAATAAAGAGGAACACCAGGAGGAAAATAAGAATTGGTTCTAGGAGACTTACAACAAATGTATTTAAAATTAACGAAAGCACAGATAACAGGCATTACGCACATTATCTTGGTTACATAGAAATTCGACATGCCTCTCTTCTTGTATGAAAACAGTCACATATATTTTAAAGTAATGATTGTTCGCAACGTCTTATATTTGCCATGTAAGTTTTTTTTTCGTGTCTTTTCTAAGAAAGACTACTGAAGAAAACAACAGGCTGGGTAAGCAGCAATACTATGAAACTGTTTGTTTTAAAGCCATAATTTAACTGGCAGGTATGTTGTTTTACCTTTCAACATAACCTGTGTTTTGATCGAGACATGTTTCAACCGGCGCTTCTCAGTTCATTTGGATTAAAGTCCGGCCAATTTATAGGGAGCTAATCGTTTTTGTTTTAGTCAGACATTCTTGTTTTGAATTGATTGTACGAAAGACACATTCCCGAAGATATGATGGCTTTAAGCAAAATATTTGATCTTGTTTACTTTCTGCAGTACTTTAGTACTGCAACATATTTTAAACCTTAAAAAGAGGTGAAACGAAGGTATTCACATTTCACTCAAATGCAGCATATAAACATCCAAAATGTACTTCTATACGCAGCTTGTCAAAGAACCAATGTAATTTTAAGTTATGCGTATGTCATGCAACGAACTCAGCATTGCCTGTTTATTTACTTAAAAAGACGTTAAGTAAGCGATATGTCGATCTACATAGGAACCAACTTATAAAACACTGTTAAATTTGTCTTAGGATGTTTCCAGCTGATATGAACACAAGCATACATACTTTTAAATTATGTGAAACGATTGTTCATAGAGGAGTTATTACCATTTGGTAATTTACCAGAGCTCTTAAATGTTACAGAGTGGCCGTGTGTTTTAGTTATCTAAAGACCAAACCACACATCAAAATAATAAGCACATTTCAGCTGAATGGATACTAGTCGTATCTTGTTTTAGATTTAAGATTTTTCTTCCATGGCTCGATCAACGACCAATTATCAGTTATAAACTCTCTTCGTAAAATGTTTCATCTGTCCATTCTTTTAAAGCGTAGATGTTTGCCATGTACCGTTAACAGCCCTTGATCATAACAAACAGATGTAGCAAGAGTTGCTTTACCAACATAATAATGTTTTATTGTTTCAAGATACACTTTCCGTTATTGCATTATATGTATTCATTTATTTATTTATATGGAGGAATGTACAAAGTTGAAATATCTGCCAAAGGCAATAAAATAACTTTTATCAAAATACATCAACAATGGTTGTTAAAAACCTTGAAACTCGTATTTCAATGTGCGTGTTTTTCCTTTTAGCTAGATTATTAATTTTATTTTTTCAAAGTCTTGAATACATTTGCGAAACGTTGACACTACGCAATTTCTAGGCTGAATGCTAAAACAGATTACGCCAATATAAACTATAACAATGTTTATTAAATAATATATAAATACATCGATTCATGACGTAATTCGCACATTATTCTTCTACTCAATGCCTTATGGCTAAGTTAATTAATACTGTTAACAAGAACACAAAAATTTTACTGAGATGTTAATCCCAAAAATAGACTAACGAAAAGTCATATAAGTGCATTGTAATTTGCTCACAAAACTCTCATTGTAGATCAAGAAAGGTAACTATTTTTAGTTTATTTACCCAAGTCAGCGAATAATGGTCTAAAATATCAATGTAATTAGTCCCGTAACATATAATACACCGAGTAATTGATTTGTGACACTAGCTTCTAAGGGTCAAAATAAGAAAAACAGGATTTATCACCCAGCGTTTAGCTATACCAATTTTGTTAATGCCTGTCAAACGTCTTCTGTGAAGTATTGATACACATTGTCTGGTGACAAGAACTGGCAAGGATGAGTTTGGTCCTAAGCAGATGTAGCCATTTATGGCTGTCTCTTTTGTGACTAATGAAAGTGGCGCTCTCATCGTGAAAGTTTCTCATATGAAAACGCATTAAAATGATGGGTTCGTTTTAATTCTCATGTACGGAAAACTAAATGTTTCTTAAGCTTTTTTTGCATTAAGAGGTTTTGTTTTGTGTATTGCAGTATTTTGATAGAATTAAAGCATTGCATGCATATATCACAAATTAACTCTATATCTCGTTAGGCAAAGTTATTGTTGCGTAACTTAACAACAAAGAACCGCTGTTATGTTTATTTTTTAATTACCTGAACAAATGAAATATATACTTTTGAACAAAAGCACGACTTAACACAGCAACACAACTTAACATAACATCTGACAAGATATGCATAGGATATTAATTACCAATTTTGCATACAATGGTAATTACCACTTTTTGAATGGATAAGTAGATTTTTTGGCGAAGCTGATACGTAAAAACAGCAAAAATGGCATTGTTATAAAATATTCCTAGAAACTATTGCATTACAAGAGAAAAGTGCATTTGAATTCAAACAGGGGTTTTCAGTATCATTTGAAATAACACTTATTTTCATAAACGGCTCAACCAGATATAAGAAAATAAAACGTAATAATAGTAGATGTTTTAATATGTTTTTGAAACCTTAATCTTTCTTAGTTACATAAAAATAAAACTATTTTTAGAGGATGTACTCAAACTTTAGAATTGTCTTGTTTTTTATATATTACAATTAATAATAATAATAATAATAATAATAATAATAATAATAATAATAGTGATAATGATAATATTAAACAATTATTTTCTACTCAAGTTACCTATGTTGCACCGGTGGTTCTATGCTGGTATATGTTTGTGGCTCTACGATAAACAAATAAACAAAACAAAATACAAAAGCGATACAAAATAGGAAAGCGTAACTTACGTGTAGAAGTAGTCTTGGTGCTGTTTTGTGTTAATGGTCATAATATCACTAAATTGCTTTTAAATGTAATTATACACTTTTGGCTATAAGACGTTCGATGAGAGGGCATCAGTACAACCACTAGTTTAAGTGTACAAATAAAAAGTTATACGTACTTTAAGAAAACAAAATTATTTATGGAAGGAGTTATACAAGTTGCAGATCATTATTTCGATGTGAAGTAAAATATCATGCTTAAAGAAACGTATATAGAAGAAAACACTTAGACAAAATTAAACGTAGACGCCACATATTTCTAACATCGGACACATTTGACATGCAAGACGTAACCTTTAAGGCTATTTGACAGTATTACACAATGTTCCTTCGTCGTCGACAGTGTATTCGTAATGATACTGACGTACGGTTGACAGTTATTACTACGAATCCGAACATTTACATTAAATTAATAGAACTGAACATTTTGTTTTGAAAGACTAAAACATATCGATTCGGTTTAATACACAAGCATGAATGGAGCAGAAGATGCATGAGGTAAAAAGTAAAGGATGGCACTTCGTGGCACAACTCCCAGAAGCTTGCAAAACATGATGGATATTTCGCATAGTGTGACAAGATTCCTATCAATTTTGTTAAAAATGATTTCCCGTAAGAATTGCAAGCAAACCAAGAGTGGATGCTTAAAAGTGATAATATTAATACAATTGTCTTTGTATTTTATTTTTTAAAGAAAGTTAATTGATGCATGCATGCCTCAATTGAGCAAATATTATTTACTGTATGTTTTATTCTTAACAATATCGGTCATATAAGAGTCAACAATTAATTAATACGTATGTATTAAAATGTGTTTCCTTCGTTCGTGGAAAACAAAACTATTTCGTCATAACGTAAATAAGTGCATATATTGTAAGAGAAATATATTATAAAGTATGTTACTGTACAGAAACAGGGGAAAATACCTTTATGAAGACATCTTAGTTTAAAATGCTAGGCCAAAATTATTTTATAAAAAAAACCATTCTTTAGGATTTAACCTGTTTATTCCGTCCTATTAAAATTACAAAAAGTAATGTGCTATTTAGTAGTTTGTCTCAAACATGACGTCACTCATACGCAGAACCAAAATGCCATTGCAAAATGTAAAATTATTCATATATCACTAGTTAAAACTTTGTAATAAGAAAACACACAGAGAGACAACCAAACTTTAAAGCTTAAAATAACATTTTAGTTATATATATTAGCATGCTCTTCGCACCTAATTATATGTATTTATATTAATTTATTTTGCTCGGAAATCTTAATTAATACTAGAATACAAGAACTGAACCATTAGATAATTAGTATTTGTCATACCGATTCAGGGATATGTTGATCAACTATACTGCATCCATCCCTCCGTATTTGGCAATGCATTTAAATTAGTGTATGTGTAGATCTCAGCTTTATTATAGAATGCATATGATTTCAAAACATAAAACGTCCAGAACCCAGAATTCTCCGATACCTTTAATACATAATAATTAAAGGATTATGCTTTTTTGCCAAGCGTACGTATTAACTATCTGTATATTAAACGAATGCTAATTGTGTATGTCTTCTTACTTATGCAAACCATTAAACTGCAAAAAGCCAAACCAAATTATGTCTGACTATATTACTTTAGTGAAGTACTGCAACATCTTAAATATTGTCCGCATAAATACACACTTTTAATGAGTCCACTGTTTCAAAACAAATGGCATTTTCTTAACAAAAAAGAAATTGTTGAAACAACAAGTTTACTTTATGTAACCATATCATGAGTCAATATTTCTAAGTTATCTATATTGGCAAATGTTTACCAATTGATATTAAACGTAAATAAATCGCATTGCATATAACCTTTGCGTGACTAAAGCAACAAAATGACATACAGCAGTTTCTATGATTTGATGTAAGACATTGTTTGAACAATTTGGATTTAATATGTCTGACTAACAAAATTAACAATAATTATTAAGGTAGGTCTGCGAAAACAAATGCAGAACGGGTTAAAAAGAACAGTAATAGGCTAAGAAACGTACACTAAAAATCAATTGGGTAACAAACAAGTTTTAAAACAAAGAATTTCAAAAGATTCTTGGATATGTTTAGATTGCGTATCTTTTACCATACTTAGTCAACGAATTGGATACATATGCTTTAATCGTTATATTGATTCATATACTCATTTATACACTTTTCTTCTTTAAACTGGATATACTTATATGAACAGTGTCAACAGCTGTTGCTTATTACAAATACTTGCTTCAATTTCATCGTATATTTATACTCACATAAAAATGAGATGCTGTCATTCCTTTGATTTCCATATACAGTAGCTATAAAGTAACATTAATTTCACGATTGTTTGCCCTGCTTAACAAACTTAAACAAACAATACAATTAATAATTAAGATTGCCCCTTTCGAAAGGAACAAACACAAATAATCGTATCCTTATCTATGTAAATACGAACTAAACACATACTACATCAAGATTTTACCATCACATTAACATTATATCTCCACCAGTAAGGTAGATAAAACAAAAAACAAAAAAACAGTTAAAAGTTAAATAATATATATATATATATATATATATATATATAGAGAGAGAGAGAGAGAGAGAGAGAGAGAGAGAGAGAGAGATAGATATAGATATAGATATAGATATATATATATATATATATATATATATATATATATATATATATATATATATATATATATATATATATATATATTTATATATATATATATATATATATTTGATATCAAAATTTCCACAGATATTTAAAAATATATATAAAAATATATATATAGGTTTCAGCAAAAATGCAAATCATTGCTCTAATAACTTGGCATATGTAAACACTAAGTAACTAATAACCTTGTATTATACACGTCTCATCGTTCTTTCGAGAACCAAAAAGATATGAAGTTAGCATATATTTACACTGGTGTAGCAATAAATAGGAACATCAGAAGAAAAATAAGAATTGGTCCTATGAATTTAACGACAAATATGAAAATTTGAACTACCACTTGAAAAGGCCATAGAGAGTTCAATAAAATGTAAATTTGACGACATCACAGAAACGAGGCATTACGTACAGCTTTTTATTTCTTTTTTTTTTTAAATCTTGTCCTATCTTTATTACAGAGAGCTTGGATATGTTTCTCTTATTGTAGGAAATCAGTCACATATTTTTTTAAAGTAATGATTATTCGCAACGTATTATATTACCTATTTTGCGATTTTGTGTGCCTTTCCTAAGAAAGACAACTGAAGGAAACAACGGAAGGATAAGCAGCAATACTATGAAGCTGTTTGTTTATAAAGCTATACTCTGACTGGCAGTTACGTTGATATACCTTTCAAAATAGCCTCTGATTTGATCGAGACAGGTCTCAACCGGCTCTTCTCAGTTCATTTGGATTAAAGTCTGGTTCAATTTATAAGGAGCTAATCGCTTTTGTTTTAATTAGACATATATTTTTTGTTTTGAATTAATTGTACAAAAGACACATTTCCCAAGATAAAATGACCTTAAGCAAAATATGTGATCTTGTTTACGTTGAACACCGAACGTTGAAAATTCTGGATACTTATTATCCTTCCATATTTATTAACAAAATATCACAAGGTCCGATTAATACTGCAACGTATTTCAAAACTTAAAAAGAGGCGAAAAAAAGGTATTCACATGCTATTTAAATGCAACATATAAACATCCAAAATGTACTACTATGCGCAGCTTGTCAATGTATCAATGCTATTTTAGGATTTTGGATATGCGTATGGGATGCATCGAACTCAGCATTGCCTGTTTCTTTACGTAACCAGAAGTAGGCGATTTTTTGATCTATACAAGAATCAAATGCATGAAACACTGTTAAATTCGTCTTAGGATGTTTCCAGCTGATATGAACACAAGCATAAATACTTTTAAATTATGTGAAACGATTGTTCATATACGAGTTATTACTATTTGGTAATTTACCAGAGCTCTTAAATGTTACAGAGTGGCCGTGTGTTTTAGTTATCTAAAGACCAAACCACACATCAAAATAATAAGCACACTGCAGCTGAACGCATTCTAGTCGTATCTAGTATCAGATTTAAGATGTTACTTCCATGGCTCGATCAACGACCAATAATCAGTTATAAACTCTCTTCGTAAAAGTTTTCATCTGTCAATTCTTTTAAAGCGTAGATGTTTGCCATGTACCGTTAACAGCCCTTGACCAAAAAAAAACAGAAGTAGCAAGAGTTGCTCGACCAACATAATAAACCGGCGGCAATAGCTCAGGTGGTAGAGCGTTGGCTTGCGGATCGGGAGGTCGTGGGTTCGAACCCCGGCCGGGTCAAACCAAAGACTTTAAAGTTGGTAGTAGTGGCTTCCCTCATAACGCTCGGGGCTAAAGGGACAGCATTACGCCTGACTCGTCGGTGTCAGTATAATGGACCGGCCGGGTTCAGTCCCTGGGCACCTCATAAGTGCCCCTGTGCTATAATGATAGAAATGTCGCTGCGCAGTATCGGCAAAAATGCCGGCTAATCCCATCCCATCCCAACATAATAATGTTTTATTTTTCAAGAGACACTTTCTGTAATTGCATTATATGTATTCATTTATTTATTTATTTAAATGAAGGAATATACAAACATTGCAATATCTGCCAAATGCAATGTAATAAATTTTAATCCATATACATAAACATTGGTCGTAAAATCCCTGAAACTTATATTAGAAAGTGTATGTTTTTCGTTTCAGCTAGATAATTAATGTTATTTTCTAAAGTCTCAAATATATCTCCGAAACGTTGATACTTTGCTTTTTCTAGGCTGAATGCTAAAAACAGATTTCGCCAATATAAACTATAACAATGTTTAGTAAATAATAATAAATACATCGATACAGAACGTACTGCGCGCGTTATTCTTTTGCTTAATTCCTCATGTCTAAGTTAATTCATTCGAATTGTTAACAAGAACACAAGAATGTGACAGAGATTTTAATCCCAGGCATGGGTTAACGAAAAGCGATATAAGAGTATCGTAGTTTGCTTAGAGAACTCTCAGTGTAGATCAAGACTTGTAAAATTAACTATTATTTAGTTTATTTAACCAAGAAACGTCAACGTATAATGGTCTAAAACATCAATGGTATTAGTTCCGAAACATATAATGCACCGAGTAATTGATTTGTGAGCCTAGCTTCTAAGGGTCAAACTAAGAAAAAACAGGATAAATCACCCAGCGTCTAGCTATACAAATTTTGCCAATGCCTGTCAGACGTCTTCTGTGAAGGATTGATACACATTGTCTGGTGACAAGAACTGGCAAGGATGAGTTTGGTCCTAAGCAGATGTAGTCATTTAGGAGTGTTTTTTGTAACTAATGAAAGTGGCGCTCATATGAAAACGCATCAAAATGATGGGTTCGTTTTAATTCTCATGTACGGATAAACTAAAGGTTTCTTTAGCGTTTCTTTGTTTGCATTAAGAGGTTTTGTTTTGTGTATTGCAGTATTTTAAAAGAATTAAAGCATTCCATGCATAATCATTATTATCACAAATTAAATCTATATCGCGTTAGGCAAAATTATTGTTGTGTAACTTAATAACAAAGAACCGCTGTTATGTTTAATTTTTTAATAACCTAAACAAATAAAATGTATGCGTTTAAACAAAAACTGAACTTTACACACCATCTGACAAGATATGCAAAAAGATATAAATTACAAGTTTTCCACATAATGGTAATTACCACTCTTTAAATGGATAAGCAGATATTTTGGCGAAGCTGATACGTAAAAGCTAGTTAAAAACCGACTGGATTGCTAGCATTTTTATAGTACAATTTTGTCGAACACCAGAAAATGTATTGAACTTTTAATGCACACTATTTGCGCTTCTTCTTGGCAGAGACTTAAATTAACGTCATTTATGATTAGTGTTCATTTTAATTTATGTTATTAATTAAGAAAGACAAGTAACAAAAAGATATTTAGTGTATTCGTATATTTCGAAGACCAATAAAGTTTGTTTCTTGGACAATGTTTACATTCTCACCTTTAAGTCTCCGTTCAATCTTTTATCTCCGCAGATATTGACAGTGTTATGACAAAAGTTCTGGCATTATAGAAATGATTCCTTGAAATTATTGAATTACATGAGGAAAATGCATCTGAATTTATACAGGCGTTGTTCAGCATCGTTAGAAATAATATTAATTTCATTAGCTGCTAAATCAGACATTAGTAAATAATTAGTAATAATAGTAAAACATATTGATAAGAAAGCAAACTTTATCAAATGAAATAGTGTCATTACTTAAGATTGTACCAAGAGGCATATTGTCTAAGTAGGCTCGCATAGTGCAAAATCAATAAAACAAATTAAATTCGGCAGATCAGGATAGTAACCGGTTCAAACCTAATATGCTTTGATAAGTAATGCGACACCGTTTCTCCATACAAAGATTAAACAAATGAAACAGCGTAGACGAAAAAAGCGTGAAATATGATTCTTTGCTTCCAAAGTTGAGCAAAAACAAATTGAACAGCATCCATCACCCAGCGCCTTGCTATACAACCTTTGTCAATGCCTGTCAAACGTCTTCTATGAACTTTGTTGTACACATTGTCAGGCGACAAGAAATGGCCATGCTGAGTTTGCTTTTTCACTGATTCAATCATTTAGAAGTGTCGATTTGTGGCTCTTATGTGATTAATAGTAGTGGCGCCTTTTTCGCAAGAGATACATCTTTTACAAAATACAATGCCAATTGAATTTTCCTGAAGTTCAAAAGAAACTAAATGGTCTTGACATCTCCCTGAGGTGAATTGGACGGTTTACTTAAGGTTTACTGACACTTTCAACCACTTTTTATTACTATTACTATCATTAAAAAAGACACCGCATAACTGGAAAGCCCTTCTCTTCACTATTTTCTGTACTGTATACAAACATTTTTCTGCCAATGACATGAAGCACCAGCGAATAATTTTATATTATTTTATTAGATGATTGCGTGACTGTACCAACATAATGTGACACAACACAGTTTTTGTCTGTTTGAACCTCGTGATTTAAAACGTCTGGCTATCTAATACAACTTACAATAAAACTGGAGGAGGGCAACACTTATAAAGAGATATATAACCACAATTTGAATAAAAACGAAAACTGTAGAACCGACACTTAAATACCAGTAGTCCTAACAGTTTGTTTGCTTATTGAATTGATTTTACAACGCATATTTAATAAAACGTTTCGGAATACATGCACTTGTTTCTTAAGAAAAATGTTTTCTGATAATAATGACACACACACATTATTATCAGAAAACGTTTACATTGTTTTCATTAGTAAGATAATTTAGTAAGTTTCCTCCTTTTAACGTTCCATCAGCTAACTGGCTATTTCTTAAAGTTGTGTGAGTATTTTGTACATTTAAACAATATAGTATAAATACATTATACAGAGGTTCAGAAAGATAGATTTAGAAAAATAAAGAAATGTTTGTCCATAATAACATCCCAAAGTTATTAAATTACATATTCAATAATAATATGTTTCAGAGGTAACATTTTGTTCATATGACTCTTATAGGCAGATATTAAACGCGCGTGTTCACTTAATAGGTTTCGTTCTTTCATCGATTGTAAATAGACACTTCAAAAGACGCATCATGGCATATGCGCCTGAATATGACAGTAATAGCATGCGACAGACACCGGCTTTTCAAAATTGACACGTTTATGCACTGTACAGTATACATTTATGGTAAATTGTGGATGGTAACAACAAAGACAGGTTTATTTTTATTCAGTCAAATGTAAAGCGTGTTAATTATATGACAAAACAAAAATTGTCATTTTCTGAATGTTTTCCATATGGTCAGTATTTTAAAATGAATACCTATATAAACGACACCTGGTAATACATGTATATCTACGTATTAACCATCAGGTGGGACACGAAACACGTCCTGCAAAGTTCGTTGGTTGATTTTATTAATTGATTTTAAATTACTGAGTAAGTGAAACAAGCATTCGGACATCCGTCACAAAACGGGCTTGTGTTTTTTTGACAAACTTTTGATTTTTTTCTTATGCATATAAAAAAATTAAATGGAAGGTCAAATAGAAAATAGACAATCGCTATTATGGATTGATCTTTACCTTTTAATATGTGTGACTACATATTTTCTCATAAACTCAACATGTAATTAAGCCTGTTAAACTCGCAAGTACGAAATGACGAAATTAGATTGATAACGAAAATTGTATAGTGGGGAATTTAAAACTCCATTGGATTAAGTATCACAAAACTTCGCCGAAGATAGAACCTGACACACTTAAAGAACTGACTATTCACACATAATGGTAGGTTTGTATTACGTGCATGAGTTCTGTAAAACAACTATTTTCATAAATTATTATTGATTGAACACAGATTGTCAACGCATACGAAACAATGTAGATCTAATGAACGTCTCGATTATTTGTGGTGGGAGTGGGGAGGTTGGTTTAGGTAAATAAGAAAAGGTCCTATCAAAATTTTCACAGATATTTAAATTTTATCTACCTGCAGACAAAGGCAAACAAGGTAAATGTAAATATGACAAAAAACACAGAGACGAGACATAACGCACAAAAAGAAAAACCATCAGTTACCGCCTTGGAACGGTCAGTCGGCAAAAGGGCCAACTGGGGTGCTTAAACCTGGTTTGTGTCGCGAGTATGAGAAACACATAAACCTTCTACTCTACAAAGAGCCTCTTTGAAAGAAATTAAAAAATAGTCTTATATATTATATTCAAGAATTAATATGACCTTTTTACCTTTTGGCATTACAATCATAAAAACAATATATAACGCTAATAATTGAACTGCATTGATCGTTATATCAACCATCTTCAAGTATACGTTCTGGGGTTATACACAGAGAAGATAAGCCGATTATAATATTAGTAAAAGGATTCCCCGCAGGCCTGTCAGAGGCAATGACAGAAGCAAATACGCTTGCACCGATACTTTTAAATTTTCTGTTCACATGCATACATTTACATAAACGTTTTCATTGTAAAATTGAATGTAAGATCATAAAATAACTGTTCTCTCGCTTGAAAATGATGGGTTAACATATAATTTTATGGCATTTATGGCATTTATGGCATTGATAATGGCAATATTAAACCTGCTTCAAATAAATGACAAAAATTCCGAGGGTTGATCATTTAATGTGTACATATGCGCGATATACATGGTATTTTTAACAGTTCAAAATTTGGATATTTAACTACTTTATCCAATTTTTCAGTTTTTTTAGTTAAAAACTAATTGCTAATTTATTACCTATTTATCTAAGAAACGTTCATAGTAAATATATAGTAAGTTTTCCATTTGTTAGTATGATTTAGTATTATTGATATGAATAATTCCCGAAGTCAATGTTCGAGTGAGATGTCTGAACCACTCAAAAGGCACTATAACCGACCATTATATTACACGGTTCGTAAATACTGATATAGGGATTGTTGCGTGACAGAAACAAAGCAGCAATTTATGTTTGGCACAAAATATTACTGGCATTATATGATGTAAACGATTGGGGATGATTATAAAGTATGTACTCAGACATAAGAATTCATTCGGAAAGGTGCCATTTATGTACAACATAAAATACATAAAACCTTAAACATGTTAATTCATTGTAAGATGAATATTCGCACAAGTTGTTGTGAAAATTATCTCGAAATCTCGAAAGAAATATCAAGACATATAAAGGTAGTTTTAATGTTAGTCTTTAAAAACAGTTAAGATAGGTGGAAAGAGCCTGCATCTTTCGGGATGTTCGTAAGTAAGGGCACTTTCCACTTAAATCACGTAAATTTCAGATGGTAGTAAACTGAACAGTGTGTTTCAAAGTACTAGGACACGATTTAAATATAATATCTGGATGTGTCGGTGGGAATAAATTACTTAACTAAAAAACCTTACTGATTGTTAGTGTGGTCCATATATAACTTTTTATGATTGACACTAACATAAGTACGTACTAGGTTTTTTAGGAACAGAATAAATGGTCTCTAGTGAAAGCTTTTCGACTTTCGTTTTCAAACATAGGCTGGTAAACTGCTCCACGGAAACAATCGGTAACTTTCTGGTATTTTCACACAGATCACGTGCCTTTTATAAAACAGTTATCTCAAACAGTACATACCTGAATACAGATAAATGCAATCGAGCAAGATTGATATTTAATCTATGACAGATGACCAATGTCTTTGGTAAACTGTAAATTGGTTCTAAGGTTTTTATTTCAAGTACTGACTGCTGCGCTGGTACTTTACCATCATGTTGATTACTAACTCAATAAGAGCCAAAAATACATATTCAAAACATATTTCCTCAGTCATCACAATGTTTAAAAAAGATTGATTATATCTATTGCCAGAATGTACAGTGCCTAGTTCTAAAACCTTACAATATTTAATTCCCATGAAATAGAAAGACAGTAGTTTGCTTCAAAATGTGTATTAGATGTTCCTTCCCTGAAAGACCAACATCATTTACTTTGAGATTTTGCGTAACCTAACTTAATATACTGCATCTGTTTTAGTCTAGTTTTCAAGAAACAGTAAGCTTTATAAAAGAGCTGTCATAAAGAACATTTTAACGACGATGCCGTACAAAAACATAGTGATTAAAATGTGCATTCGAATGTGTAAATACTACTTAGGCAGTTTAAACTATATGAAATTACAGATTTATATAATAATAATCTAGAGTGCCATATTTTCATATAACCTTTACTGGAACAAACAACTATTAAATCACCGAAACTTTCAAAATGGAGCTTATTAAACTTGTTAATTGATACATGTTGAGATTATTACCTCTTAAATGTTTTTGTTTTTTTCAGAATTACTTAAATTAGTACTCATAGCTTTTATTTGAGCAGAATATCAGTTTTCTTTTGAAACGTACACTAAAGCCCAGCCAAAGCAAATAGCTTTTGATTCATCAACTTGTTTCAGCATTCCGGTAGTTTGATTATGCGGAAACTAGTTCTTATCTGTTTCTTAGCACACTTTGTTTTATCAAGGCACCTTTTCCGCTAAACTGTCGAAACAAATTTTCTTTATAATTAAATTCTGGGATAATTTAAAAAATAAGCATATTGTCATACGCTGTGCATTCATAACCTTTATTTGTGTTTAATTTTAATGAAATAATAAGCTCTAAAAAGAACTAATCATTAGAACAATGTGTGTTACAATGTGGCTTTAATTTGCACTATTAGAACGGCGCGACTAGTCTAACTGACACACTGTGTACCGGTGTTATATTAGGAACGTAATCCAAAGTGTTTTTGACAGCATGTTAAGGATGTGCATTCTGAGTGTTTTAGGTCGTCTGCAGAAAACCTTCGAGTTATTTCAGAAAGTTTTTTTTTCGTTTTTATTTATATAAATAAGTTTGCATCATAACTACGCCCTTGGGTCATTAATATTCTAGAACATGTAATCACATTAGAATTTGGCAACGTGGAGGTTCAGTAGGATTATCAAGAACATTTACATTTTCACAAACGTATGTTACTCTGCTTATAAAATGCTTTTAAGAGCGTGCAACAAATTGCATTAAAGATTTGCAACTGGCATGCCTGTTTCAGGAAACGACAATCAAATAAATGGCTCAGAATTCATTTTCTATTATGTTGCAATGTATTTACAGAAACTGTATCTATTTTAGTTGTATCCTATATATAAGCACAACAACATTATGCACACATGTGTTAGTATCATCAAGATACAATCTAAAAGTGATTTAAATGAATAACACAACACAACGTCTGCTATTTAGGGCACTTTTTAATTACTATTTCAATGAAAACTGGGTATAACTTTTAACTATATATAATATATATATATATATATATATATATATATATATATATATATATATATATATATATATATATATATATATATATATATATATCTATATATATATATATATATATATATATATATATATATATATATATATATATTGTGTCAAAGACTATTTCTAATCATGTTAGACAAGTTTGTATTCGGATAAAAATTAACTTTGGTGTAAAACACCCTAACATTATTTATGAAATAAAAACAAGTTGTTTGTAATTACAGTATGTTCAAGATATCGTTAATTGATTTCAATATGAAAGATACTTTTTATGCCTAGTTGATATAGACAATAAAGTTAGACGTAATGTTTATTGAGAGGCATGTGGCATATTCGATTTTTATCATATATAAAATTATAGTATCTCACACTCTTTTATCGATGTCAAATGTTAACATGTATTTTTGTGTAATGCGGAATATTTCATATTGTCTGAATTTTTCACGACATTCCTATTCTGAAAAAATTGCGATTTGTTTGCCACATAAGTATCGTTTACGGTCAATTCAATTAGGCAATCAGTTAATTTTATCCCAACGTTTGCAGACATTTCCTATCTATTGCATTAAACTGTATGTGGTCCAAAAGAAATTTCCTTGTCGATAACTTGAGAACTGTACGTATTCTCGTAAGTGGAAAATGAAGTCAATTGCAAACCTGCAACAAAAGTAAATAATGTTTGCTGTTTAAAAGATTTTACCTGGGAATGACGCAATCAACGACGGCACTGAATCTTTATACATGCAGCTATTATAAAGCTCTTTTATTCTTAACTACAGGCACACTTTGAAACGCACCTTTGAATATAATTTATGTTATGATTTTAGACTCTTCAACTGTCGATTCTCAGTTAATTTGAATTGAAGGTGAATTAATCGAGATTCAATAGATTGCACCGTATATTTCTTATTGCGTGCGTGCGTGCGTGCGTTTGTGTGTGCGTGTGTGTGTGTGTGTGCGTGCGTGCGTGCGTGCGTGCGTGCGTGCGTGCGTGCGTGCGTGCGTGTGTGTGTGTGTGTGTGTGTGTGTGTGTGTGTGTGTGTGTGTGTGTGTGTGTGTGTGTGTGTGTGTGTGTGTGTGTGTGTGTGTGTGTGTGTGTGTACCAACTACATTTTTTACATTGTTTTTCCTCTTCACATGAGTAGGATGATACAACCATTTACTCTGTTTATTTTTCCTTGATTAAAAAAATGTAAATTTAATTTACACTGAAACATTTTTGTGTAGTTCTTCCAATGGAAATAATACTTCTATCTTCTAAACACTATGTGTAGATTATTTTTCAATGATGACACTGCTTTCGTCATAACATTTCAAAGAAAACGTCAGCGTTTGGACGTTTTCATTTAAATAAATAGGTTTTCGTTTTCTTTACTTACATTTGAGAAACCCACCAGGAAGTGCGAGCTTAGAGCTCTGTGAAACTGATTTAAGCACCCCATTCGATCCATATTGCGGACTGACCGTCCCGGGGCGGTAACTGTCGGGATTGCTCTTTATCTTAAATGACTCATCACACATTTGTTCTTACTTTTACATTTGGCTTGCCTGTGAATACCTTTGCCCTAAGCCCATTCAAATTTTGGTATATGTTGCAATGCTCATAGGACTTTGTGTCATTTTTATTTTTTTTACGGAAGCGAGCATTTCTGAAGTCTAACGTAGTCAAATTGATCTGAAATTAAGGATCGATACAAATTCAAAATATTTAACGCATGGTATTCTAACGCTTTGGCAAGTTCTTTCTCATTCTTAAGATGGCATTTAAATTTAAGGATGCATTGATTCTACCCTAAAAATACATTGAAATGCGTTGTTGTTTATATGTGTCATCTTTACATTTTAAGAACGCGTAAATCCGACGACGAAACTTCATCTTTCACTTTTAAGACATACGACTTAAAGTATTAAGTCTTCCTGGCCGTTTTTTTTTTTACCTCCATTAAATTAATGTTCTAGTTTATAATATTTGTAACAGAAACTTATAAACCTACATACTGACACTGGTTAGTCATGCTGACTTCGATTTCTCAAAATTTCAGGTTGCTTCTGATTTCCTTTATGGAATATCATGAAGTCTTCGTTATTTCTGGGCAAATTACAAAATTACCTTATATGCTATTCTATTTATTTACGTCATGTATTCGATGTTATTCAATGCTTTTTTTTATTATTTACAAATGAAACATTACACGATTAAAAACTGTGCAATATATATAGGTAAATAAGAAATGTGAACGTTGAATGCTTAATTGTAAATGCAAATACTGTAGTTATAAATTCAAGGTACTATACACACACAGAGTTGATGCATCGACGTTGGTATTTCAAACAAACATAAAATAGACGCTGGAGAAACTTTTTCTCGTATTTCCGTTCATATTGTGGAAAGGTAAGCACCCAGAACAGAAAACAGAGTACTTTAACCATCCAGTTTGAGAAACATATTAGTAGTGATTAAATCCTAGTGCACCGTGTATGTTATAATGACCGCTCTCTCTCTCTCTCTCTCTCTCTCTCTCTCTCTCTATATATATATATATATATATATATATATATATAGAGAGAGAGAGAGAGAGAGAGAGAGAGAGAGAGAGAGAGAGAGAGAGAGAGAGAGAGAGAGAGAGAGAGAGAGAGAGAGATCACTCTCTCTCTTTCTCGCTCGCTCGCTCTACTAGCGTGAAAATAACAATAAACTTAACGCATCGTTTTGTTGTTGTCTAGAAGACATCGATTCTTGGTATATAAATGGATTATTTAGAAAGTTATGATGTCCGTATACACACGATAGTCTGCAAACTTCTTGGATAAAATAATATGGTTTAACACGTTTGTCGTAAACAAATTGAAAATTGGAAATTAGTACGAACAAAAATAGTTCCTAACAACTGCTTACATTGATACTTCAATAATTCATAAATGTTAAAAATTTCTATGCTTCAACAATAATCTATATTTTAAGTCATACATATCTTTATATAAAACCGCATATCAATATTCAAACGATATGTAAACCTATAACCATTAAATGTTAGTGTGAAAGTACTAATTTAAAACAATTAACAAATAACTAATTTAATTGTTACCACTTTTCATTTGTCCGTTGTTTGAATGATGAATAATTCACTATTCTGTCCGATTTGTGACAAAAGTCGTATGGCATTTGTAATGTCAAACATGATTAGTTGAACAAGAATAATAAAAATAGCTACTCTGTCAAACATATGTCTATAGTCTTTTTATATACAAATACTTTCCTATAAAGCTTTGTAAAGTAAGGTGTACATATAATTTAAAACGGAGTACTACATTTGCATTTTTCACTTGGAAAGTAAAAAAACTATCACATAGATAAGACATAAAGTATACTGGTGCAAACTAACATTTACCGCTTTGAAAGGGCTTATCGGTAGTACGAACCTTTATGATATATTGATATATGTTTAAATGCTTGTTCCTATCTTAAGTCAACAAACTTTGCTGCGTGTACATTTGATTTTAGTCCTAAAGGTTTGCAATGGAAGCGCGTTTTTTCCATTGCTGCAAGCAGAATGCAAAGCTTTAAATTATGATTATATTATCGTTTGCTATAAATGTTTTAAGTCTTATTAAAAGAAGTGCTTCATTTCGTTTAGTTATGTTAAGTTGAACAAGCGAGCCAGGTGTGCGTCGTGCGACGTGCAAGCCAAATTCTTATTATAACAGAATTCAACACTTCTAACGGTAAAATGCAAATTTGACTGTTTTATGATTATGATAATAAGATATGTTTGGACACATATTTGTGACTTACAGTACACTATATTAAATAACTAATAGTTTAAACATGATAAAAAGAAGGAAATGTGTTTGAAAGGATATACAAGTTTGTTTTTCTCTAATTAGAACAACATTTACATTCATTAAACATTCTTTTGATGTTAAGTTGTATAAGAACACTTTAAGACTATGAATAGTATTAATCGGTGGATGGTTATTTTTTTTTAAAGTGCCCTAATTAATTTAATTGAAATTGACCCGTCATTTCTTTTCAGTGACTCTGAAGCTGATTTTTTACAACCAAAATGAATGCAAATCAAACCCAATATTCGTGTTTATCGGTAACCCGTGTGATGAAAACTTAATTTGTTTCGTTACTATCATCAATCATTCTAGAACGCCTTCAGAAAGTCTTAAACATGACTAAAAATGAAACAGTCGAGTCATTCTGACATGAAATTATTGCAACATAAATATTTTTAATTGCCTCGCTGTGTTACTGATTTCCCCCACGAATCGTTATCAAATTAAATTCACTAGGTTGATGTTTGTTAAATTGAAGAAAATTGCATGTTTATTTTTGTATTTGATTTGTGCATTCCGGTAACGAATGCCTAAATCACGAGCAACGACTATCAGCAGATAGTTAATCGTAAAGTTTCAATACTTTATCGAACTATTGTCTTCTTTTAGAATTTTAGGTGCAGTTTCTTTCTGATAGAGACATTGTAAACATTAGCAACAGTCTTTTAAAATAAGTTACGACTGACGCTTTGTCCAGCTGGCATATTCGTCTATAACAAAGCGGCCTTAACATCACAGCATCAACATACGAAGCTGTCGTTATCAAGCTAAGACAACCAACACTCAACAAGGGACTGTCTTAATACTTTTAATTAAACACACAATTTAATTTTTAAAATCTGTACTCGATATTTTTACATAGTGTATATATACAAAGACAAATTATTAATGTAAAAAGTAAAAAGATCGAAATAAATATGACGAATAAGATAACAGTTGGCATCATCTGGAAATGTAGAGTTGTGTATTTTTTTAAGATTGGGTATTAATAGCATAAAGTGAAAACATAAAATAGATTGCTTTTTAATATCAATCGTTGGAGCTTTGTGCGGTCAAAGGTCTATCAAACTTCACAAAAACGAAACGTGTATGTTTTGTTGCGTCAATTAACTTCAAGTGTTCGACACCCCCTTTATCTAACTACTGGTCTTTAACGTATGACATATATTGAATCGTTTTTCAGCAAGCAAATAGAGACTGTTTAAGGCACTGCTGATTTATTTAAGTAATACAAGTATTGTGGACAATGTTTATTAAAACACAATTGTAATTCATATGAATAATATTATAATCCATAGCATACACAATATATACATTCCTCTACCAAATACATGTACATGTTCAAAGGTTATATTGATTACAAATTAAAGCATGCGATTTAAGTTTTCTTACATAAAACTTTTAAGATGACCTTTGTCTATCTCGTTGATTGATGGCAATATCAGAAAGTTGCTTGTCGTCTATTGTATGGAGATTAAAAAGCAGAATCGTGTTTGAATTTATCATTATTACGTCTTAGTACAAGGAACGGCGAGGTTTAGCCATATCTTATTTTAACGGATGTTCCTATCAAGTGAGTACTAGAAATGACAGAACAAGGATACTATCAATTAAAAGTAGACAACTGATTAAGACATCGTAAAAGTGAACGACTATTTAGTTGACTTTGTTGCCTTTTAATGAAATAGACACATATTTGACTTCAAAACAATTTCATTAAATACTGTATGTGTATCAAACTCTTAAAAATACTATGCAAATTGATATTTTCATTTAAGATTTGTTCAATTTTATACTACCATAATCTCCAGTGAAAATCTCAGGATGTTTTATGATACAAATATATAACGGCAAGGAAGATTAAGGTATGTCTTTATTACTTTACCAAAGCGCTTAAAATGTCATATTATTATATACATATTTACATATTTTAATTAAAGCTTAATGATCTAAGAACCAAGCATGTGATGCGTCAACGTTTTATTTAAGCATCATAGATACAATTCTTGATAGAACAAATGATTTGATAGTCCGATTATCGAATGGCATCCCTCTAAAAGCACTTTCATGAAAATATATATTCAGACTGTCTATCTAGATTTTTAAAACACAACAAAATGTTTCTTGTTTGATTTGAAATTAAAAGTAATATAACATTGTATTATTGTTGCGTATTATGTGTATTTTTCTTTCAAATTGCAAATATATATTACACAATAAGAATAATAAATATATTGTCAGGCTAACATATGTTTTGTTGGTGTTGGTTTTTCCCCTTTATATTTACAACGACGGTAAGTACTTTTCATTATAAACATGGATAGAAGTATTGGTAAACATTGCCAGAACAGTTTCTGCTTAAACGGTTCTGTAAGGATTACCAGATATTTAAATCTGAACTACATCTAGACAAAGGCATACATACTTAACGTAAAAGTGACGAAACAAGATATAACCTACAAAAAGAACCCATCAGTTTCCGCCATGGAGTTGGTAGTCGGCAAAATGGGGTGCTTAAACCTGATTAATGGGGCGCTCCAACCCCGCACTCTCTGACAGTTTCTCTCACAAACAAACAGGGTATAAAGAAATGTTGCAACGAAATGAGACAACTAAAACAAGCACAAGCATCAGTTAAAAATGAGAAGCCGTCAAAATTACGTATTAGTGTTTGATTCGGTGGAGACCCAAACACACGCAGAAAACTAAAATATTTTTTTTTAAAAAAAACGTGGTATATTTAGAACCAATAACTCCTCCCACCATGCATAGATCCGGACTGTAAATCAAACAGGCGTACTATAGCAAATCATTTATTTGTAGTTATTCCTTGCACGATGTTTGCTACAAACAATTATTGCGGGACCCTTGCGTGTCATTGAAAGAAAAAAAGTACTTTTTAACGATTTAACAAACAAATTCGTACCATTGCGTGTGAAAAACTTAAATTAAAAAGACAAATGAGACTAAAATATTTTTGATTAGTTGATTTACAAAGTAAGTGAACTTAGAGTCCTTTTAGAAGAGAGCCGAAATATCCGATGTGATCAAACAGATCCAAATTCACTTATATCTAAATCTTTGGGGGTTTTTAGCAGTTCATTTTTTTTTCAATTATGTTTATATTGATTTTGACTTAACTCGTTTGAATACTGGTGATCCTTCTTTTTAATTTGAAACAAAAGGCGATGCCATGTATGAGGAAGATAATGATGCATCATAATTCGTATAACTGTACTTAATTTGCAGCTATTTATTATTATTCTTCACGGTTTATCTTCAAGTCTTTAACAAGCATAATAAACAACTCCCCGATAAGTTATGTTTTAGATCTTTTCAGATGACTAGAGTTTTGCACATGCGGGGTATTTAATGTTGGTATTCGACAGCTTGGACCAAAATTTCTATTTCTTAAAAAACCTATAAGGTTATTGTTAAATGAACAGGTCCTGTAAAATGCTGTGTATTGATTTCTAGATCTGTGTGAAAAGTCTAGCATAAAACCCCACTATATGCCCAATATCCCCAAAGCAGGGGTTCGATATTGTTATATGTATTTGATATAGGCATACTTTAAACATTCGCATACTTTTGTTCAGAACGCATTGTTTTTAATTTAAATATTTAGCATGTCTACACCTTTTTAGTTTAAGTTTTTTCTATATTTATTTTAAGTTGACGATGATTTTTTAGTATGCGAAACGTCTTTCTTAGTTAGGTAAATAAGAAAAAGTCCTATAAAAACACATATATTTAAATCTTAACTACTTCTAGACCAAGGCAAACAGAGTAAATGTAAATGTGCCAAAAAGACAGGGACGAGACATAACGCACAAAAAGAAAAACCAACAGTTACCGCCTTGGAACGTTCAGTCAGCAAAAGGACCAACTCTCGTGCTAAAACCTGGTTTGTTGAGCGCTCCAACCTCGCACTTTCTAAATGTTTTTTCTAACAAGCAAACAGTGTAAATAAAAAATATATCCGATCAAACATCTTACAGTAAGCACATGCATCGAGATTAAAAACAGATAAAATAAACTAATACATAGACAAAATAACTAGTAATTAAATAAACTATCAACATACGTACAATATGTACAGTAGATAAAAGCCAATAAGATTATTCTTTTAACATTTTCTTATAAAATAATCTAAAAAAGTATTATGTAAATAGTACATATTTAAATTAAATGTAAACCGCAGAATTGACGAAAGTAGACGTTATCATTTCATCCCCATAGCTGTAAGATGTCGGTCTGTGTCGAGATGGAAACCATTATCCATGACTTGAACACAAATGCATAACACGAGTGTTAAGTGCCAGATAGTTATAACAGAGGTCGTGTTGATGGATGAATTTACACACAGGACGAGTGGTACAGACTGCTACTTTTTGCACACAAAAACGTTTACATATATTAATTTCAAACACTTTAAGATATTTTTGTTCATAGTTAAGAACTAATCATTTTACTTTCAAGAAGCATTGAAACGATGTAAATGTCTTTTTAAATACGTTTTAAAATTACACGTGGGAGATTTATTTAATTAACCTCACTAAAAGATTTTTCTGCGTCAACATAGAACTTCTTTTTGGAGTCAGTGAAGAAGTTCACACATTTAAAGCTTTGTTTTAAAATCAACAGAATAATATAATCTTTGCTTAGGCTAGTTAGTTAAATAACATTGTATTTTGTATTTAAATGTTGTAGATAAAGTTACATTTTACCAGTTCTACCTAAACAAAAGATTGTGTCTTATAACTATTTCACGATGGGTATTGTTCATAAAGTCTAAAGAATGCCAAAACTGTTAATCGGACGTGTCAATGACCGAAGACGTTTTGCCAGTACTTACAATATTGACGCTCTGTGTTAAAGTAAAAACTCCGCTGGTTAATTTCCTTTTATAGAAAGACCAACAACCCTAGTAGAAATTCTTTCTAATGAAGATAATATAATATCCTGCTATCTCCTTCAGCACATAAGTCAACTTTAGTATCAAAATGTCTCTTTTCCATGACGAGCTCAGAACGATTAACTTTTGGAAAAATCTAGTAGTTCAATTAATGTCATTCATCACCCAATCTTTGCATATAAATTGTAATCTTTCATTAGATAATTGCAATATCATGTCCTAAATTTTAAAATCAGTATTTTAAACAATACGTCACATTTGACTATATTATTAATGAGAAAATATGTATCTTCAAGAAGAAATTGTAGGTACTTATTATTTTAACATTATACATAAATCTGCAAAATATGTTTTTCTTTTTTAAATAGTTAAAAATAGTATAAATGTTCACAAAAAAGATTCCTCTCGGATCTGCCCTCTATCTTAGACTTAAAAAGACAGCATGCATTTATAAATTATATTTATTTTAATATAAACAGCTACATAATTATGAACATGTAATAATAAAGATCAAAGGAAACCTCATTAACATTTCAGTTTTTAATAACGAATCCAGTAGCTGCTAAAAATCTGATATTTAAAAACTGTTTTCATCAATAAAACCTCTTAAATTTAAAGCATCAAATACGAATGGGGAGGGACTTGCTGGCATTTTTGCCGATACTGTGCAGCGACATTTCTATCATTATAGCACAGGGGCACCGGCCGGTCCAATATACTGACACCGCCGAGTCAGGCGTTATGCTGTCCCCTTAGCCGCGATCGTTAGGAAGAAAGCCGTAACTACCAACTTTAAATGCTTTGGTTAGACCCGTCTGGGGTTTAACCCCGCGCTCGTTCCGCGAGCCGACGCTCTACCACCTGAGCTATTGCGGCCGGTAAATACGAATAATATTCGTTAAGTGTTAACACAACAGAATTACCATTTTAATATACTTAATCTGCGAAAATGTTTTCAAGTAGGCATTCTAAAATGTCAATGATAATCTTGTAGAAATAATCATTCAAATCAGCTGCTGCATTGAAGTGTAATTTTTTTACAATTTTTATACAGAACCACGATTAAATTTAAAGATATTTAGATAAAGTTGAAAACAAAAAGTAAAAAGTTTATGTAAAACGTAAACAAAATTCAGTATTTAGATAGAAACTGTGTGTGTGTTTGTTTGTGTGTTTGTGTGTGTGTGTATGTGTGTGTGTGTCTCTGCCTGTGTCTGTGTGTGTATGTGTGTGTGAGAGAGTGTGTGTGTAAATATAAATATTGACTTTTTTAAATAATATAACTTAACAAAGCTGCCTCCTTTGGTTTAATATAAGCACCAAGAAAAAGCATATATCTTTCTCTTTATTTGTCTCTCTCCCTTCTCTCTCTTCCTCTCAGAATATATAAAATGTTAAAAGGTTTAACATATTATAAACTTTAAATCCTTTTAGATGTAGATTTTTCACATTATAACTCAGTAATAAGTAAATATGTAATTTATTTTTTGTATGAACACGTCTGAAAAACCAAGAAATCTATTACCTAAACTGACTCCATGTTCATCTTTCCAGATAAACAACGTGGATGCTATGGTCAAAACATGTCGTACTCAATAATTTTGCATCGTTTGTTCTAATAATGAAATGAATAATTTTAATTTTACTTTACCTAATGCCTTCGGAAAGTTTCAAAGTTGATTAAACTGACAAAGGTCAGCTATTCTGACATAAAATGATTGCAACATAAACATTTTCTAATTACATCGCTGCGCAACTGATTTCCCACACGAATTGTAATCAAATTAAGATAATTTCGTTAATGTCTGTTCAATTGAACGAAATAACAAGTTTCATTTTGTATTTGATTTGAATTTGTTATTTATGAATAAGAATATATGACAATGTCCTAAATCACAAGCAAGTCATCAGCAGGCCGAGTTTACAAAGTTTAAACTCCTGAATAATTGTAAATAATTTACTTTTATTTTGGTAAAACATAACAACCAGAATGATAAAACGTTGACGACGATTATGCAAACGTCTAAAATATATTTTTGTTCTGATTTCTGAACAGTCTAGTGTCTCATGGTTTCTTTATTAATCGCTCACAATTGTTTTTTAGACAATTGAGATACAAATACTTTTCCGAGTTGTAGTAATGTCAAAATTATACGAATTATAATATCCATGATGAGAAAAGAAGTCACTTATATCCCTACATGTATATTCAACACCTTTATAGTTTTAAACAAATGTATACCGTTCCCTCTTATTTAATTCTATTTAAAAAATGAACGCTTCGTAAATAACTCAAGTTAGTTGTGCATACATGTACAAATAAAGGATACTTCAACCAGCTTGAGGTGTTTCAAATCATTTTTAGTGAATACTGAAAATTGAAGTTGAAATGAAACTGCCAAGCTCATATATTAACAATCAATGTTCATGCTTTAAATTATGTTTCCCAATATGTAATTGACATTTTAATCAAAATGGCAGGAAACTGTTTTACATCTGAGTTTGAAGTGATCAACAATTAAAGACTAAAATTAAATTTAAATTAAGGTTAACAATAGTTTAAGTTGATTATTTTAATGATAAACTACACATAACATTTTAGGAGTACCCGATGTATCGTAGCACCATGTTTTTGTTTACGCCAAAATGTTAAAATGGTTCTGTTATTCTAGTACAAGAAGTGAAATTATACCTTCAGCCAGAATCTGACAATTCAGTGAAAAAAACATTCACATACTGAAATGTATTAAGTGATAATAAGATGCAATACGGAAATATAATAATTGCCCGATAGACTTTTATATTACCTAGCAATAGACAAAGGTAAAAGGTGACTTTTCTATTTTAAACCGAACCTTGAACAGATTAATTGTAAACAGTGCATAGTCATCCCTTGATTTTGTTTAATTGAGACCCGTGAGTTTGTTAAGTTTATACATTCGATATGATAAAGGGGGCGTCCGTGGCCGAGCGGTTAGAGTCGCTGATTTGTAACTACTTTCAAGTGAGGAGGTTTACCAGCTAACCTGCGGTGCGCCGGGGGTTCTAAGTCTGGGATGTTCCTCCACCAATAATTAGCTGGACGTCTCCTATATCACCATAATTGTGTCGGTGCGATGTAACAAAAACAAAACAAACGGTTTGATAAAATGAAGGATGTCTTAATGCCTTAAAACCATGTACTGACATGATGCTTTAAAGAAAAATAATCTTATATAAGTTGTAAATCCACGCCTTAACAAGCAATTAACTGATGCGTTTTTGAAACTTCGTCCAAACAGTTGCACACCTATTAACCTTGATAAAAATAAAAACCGAAAACGGTAAGATGTAGCGCTAGTTTAATAACCACGACGGTATAAAAAGGATTTTAGAAACATAATAAAATCAAAATCGTCTTTGCGGTCAGCCTTTCTAGTAAGATATTAAAGAAAGCAGATGTATGTGTTGAGGCTGGCAGTTTTGTGGTATCAATTACATTTTATCATATTTATGTCACTTCTTTTATGAAATCATTTCCAAGGTCTTAGATACGTCATCACTTGTCTTTCTTTAAATAGAAACATTTATTGTCACTGTTTTCTTTTTAAGGAAAGCGGGGTTTGAGCTCTGTAAACCGGATTGAGTCACCCAGTCCCTTTTGCCGACTGACCGTTTCAAAGTAGTTCCCGTTGGGAATGATCCATTTTGTGTATGGTCTCGTAATATATTAGTGCTTTTATTATTTATTTAATTTAATTTTGATACATGTTTCAACACCTTAAGGACTAACTTGTATTTTCGATATTGCTTTGTTGCAAGTGTATTGTGCTGGATAAATCATGCTGAACAGACGAGATAACAATTATTATCTTTAATATTAACAACTTTCAGAAAGCTTTACGTATATGAAGTCCGCATTCTTGAGTGCTCGGCTGGTTCTCAAGGAAGAACGTATCACATATCTAAACAAAGGGTGTCACCACATCTTATAAAATGTTTTCAGAACGAAACACAATCCTTTACAAACAACCATACCCGTTTACATTAGGCATTTTTATAAGCAGATACTAGTAAATATATTTTACTCAGTGCAAGAAAAAGTACGAGCTTGTCAAGAAGAGTCCACATTTTGGTCTAAAATAAATCAAGCTGCAATAAAGTTTACAAAATAGAAAAACTATACAACTGTAAGTAATACCTACAGAGCAATTCACTTCCGAAATTCGTCTCTGCCAGATCATTAGTTCTGACTTTTAGGCACATTTTCACAATATTTAAACGCTTTTTAATTGATCATGTGTGCTGGTGCCAACATTCGAAATAGTTATGGATGATGCAATACTCGATTTATGTTTATCTACATGTATTATATATGTAATTAACATCATTCACCTACGCTACAATAACATATATATGTATATATAGATAGATATATATATATATATATATATATATATAGATATATAGATATATATATATATATATATAATATATATATATATATATATATATATATATATATATATATATATACATATAAAATATTACTTATTTGCAAAGAAAATAAAAATTAATTATAAACATATATATATATATATATTTGCAAAGAAAACAAAAATTAATTATAAACATATGTTTTATTTTCTTTGCAAATAAATAAACAGATTGAAAACGATAGACATTAACGAGATATTGTATTACTGTAGCCTTCCTTTACCAGGTAAATAAAAAAGGGTACTATCAAAATAACCACCGATATTTAAATCTAAACTACCTCTAGACCAAACGAGGACTTATTTTGGCGATTGATTCACACAAAAAATAAATTGGCACGTTTCCAATATTTATACTACGTTGTATACCGTACATGTTATACATATACCACTGGCATACCTCATCTTATATTCCACGAAATATTACCAAAAGTTATATAGGAAAAGGTAGTAAAAGAATGACCACAAATATGTCAATCTAAACTACTTTTTTGTGGAGCGCTGCAACCTCGCACTTCCTGAAGTTCTTCTCTCAAACAGTGTAAATAAAAATATCCCATCAAGAACAAAGTGTGAGATATCAGATAGTTTACAGGGCTTTATCTGTGCACTTCACGCAGCTTTTATTTTCTAAAGCCAAACAGTCAACAGTAATTTTTAATATATGTTCGTTCGTTTGGAAATATGGCCACTGAAAGTAAAAGAACACGTTTATGATAGTTTTACCCAATATTGTTATTTATTCTTACATCTCGATCACTTATGAAATGCAGGACTATCATAATGCACCCATGCTGTAGCCATTAAGCGCCGAAAAGTAATGACGTATCATGTCTGTATGTACAAAACAAGGCAACAACAGAATACATGTAAAACTCTCATGCCTATGCGTATAAATTGACCGTAGACCGTCCAAAATTTTGCATGACACACATTAAAATAGTAAACATGAATTGTGAACAAAAGAACAGTGAAAGACAATGTAGGAGCATATTAAACCTCTACACCAATGATAAAAAAGTTCCCGCATTTGTATTGTATCGCAAAGCAGAGGTCTTAAATTATATTTTAAAATAATATTTGTTCATTCTGTATAAAAGTTGAAATGGCAATAAGCTAAAGAATGGGCTTATCAATAAATTTGCAAGTATATGACGTTAATTCGATACAACATTGAAATATGCCTAGCAGTTCCGTGTCATTTCTGGCTGTAGAACTCAAGTACGCCGACATGGGAATAGACAGAAAAAATGCTCTTAAACTATTAATTTTATGGTCAATTGTATACACATACTATATAAGACCCCTCATTAAGTCTGAATCATTTCTTTAGGGCTATGTAAGCTACCGTTTAAACACATTTATCTACATGTTTATCTTGTCAGAATTAAAGCAATATACAACAAAATTCTTATATTTGTCTTTCGAATTAACATAAAACACTTGATATAAAACGTCTGGAAGAGAAGACTAACGTATAATCAGGTCATGCAAGAGATATTTGCATACTTATTTATTTGCTTTATAAAAACACAAATGTAACCGTAAGTTCCGAATAAAGCACATTAAACCAATACTTGATTGCTTAATTGTAAACAGACTTTACAATTTATTTTTAAAAAAAAAATTTATTGATGTAGGTTTTTCCAGCTATGCCTTTTTCGATATTTTGACGAAAATTCACACACTTACAAAAACGCTTTACATTAATATAAAGCTTTCTAACACACTATGACACTCGAGTAAATAGACATAAAATGCATAAATTAATTAGCACAGTGGAATAAATGCACAAACAAATGAGTCTCATTATCAATGAATAATATACATTAACATAGATTGTATAACAAATACATTGTCGATGAAACAGCAGTATGTGTATATAATATCACTGTGAAAATGTAGTGAAACGCATTATTAAAAATACCTTAAAGTATAGGTTTTCGTCGCCATTAAGGATAATAATGATAGAAAACAAACACAGCATATTTATTATTTTAATAGCTGGTTTGATTGAATCAACTTCTAAGTTACAATTGCGTGATATTATTTTACACATCAGTATGTAATGTGTGCCTTATTGCAGTAGTCGCAACCGAAGGGAGCGTGTATGGCCTAGTGGTTAAATGGCATACCTGAGCCCTTTCTACTGCTTAACCTCATGGCGCGTTGGTCAGGGGCGAGGTAATTTGCGGAGATATTACCGTTAATCGGCGGTATGCCGGCCCGTGGTAGTCCTCCACTTAAATAGCTAGACTTCGCTAGAATGATCATTTGTGGCCTATCACATTTCCATGTCAATCAAACGTCTTCACCTAAAGATTTTTGTGGAGACTGCCAAGAGACAAAAATATGTAATAATAAAGGATGGAGTCATTTAGAACTTTCGAGTTTAATTTCTTATTTGATTTTATATCATTACATAAAATATTTCTTAGTATTTGCACAGTACAACATAGACGGCATCACAAGACGAACGGCCTTTAATTTATATTTTAATACACTTTTAACAGAGTGAAACATTCTAAGAGCAATTTCCTGTAATAGGCAGAAAATTCAATAAAGGGTGTTGCACGAAAAGTCTCAAATTTTACTGAAAGATTTATACACTATTCCTGTCCATTTGTATATCAAAGTGTGTTGTGCAAACTTTCATTTTTGTGATCTGTTACCATAGTAACTCAAAAAAGATAATTTGCTTTAAAATAGCTATCTTCTGGCGTTAACAGTTCTGTTAATTAGATGGTTTGGGTCCGTTGTGAGCATACATTTATTGATTTACTGAACATTTTTATATCCTGAAGTAAAAAATAAATCATTAGTTGTTTTTTTTTATGAGACAGATACAATGATTTTAAACTTTGCAAGAGACCCATCAGCATTTTGGTGTTTTTAAAATGCCAGTTGATATGCCTGTTTCGAAAACAGATATTCCACTCAGTCTGACAATAGCATGTTTTCATAACAGTCAACATTTTGTCTTCAAAGTGTCACAAGATGCGTGGCAATATCCTAAAATATATGATATATATATTTCGAAAAATATAGATGTTCTTTTAACTAAATTGAATTTACTTTTCTAAAACTAACCTATAAATGAAAATATTTCATTGCTGAGAAAGAAGCATATGCTGCAAAAGATACAAAAACATGATACTGCTGGTCCTTATGAAGATTTATCACAGTAAGCATATCAATTATATATTTTTATTATTGAAGATAAAAATATTGTTCAATCATTTATAAAGCACAATTTATAGCTTATTACACATGGTTATATAAACCGATATAAAAAATATATAATTAACCCTAGTAAATATCGACACCCACCTTTGAGAAAGGCTTAAAATATTGTTTACTTTTTTCCCAGTAAGACCTATGATTCCTGACATTTTATATCAGCTAGGAAAGCTAAATACAGCAATATATTTACTTTACCATTGAAAGAATTGAAAGAAAGACGATTAATTGTTAGCATAGAAAGATGAAAATATTGTAATATTTATAAAAATTATATGATAAAGTCCAATGAGCATTGCAACATAATACCAAAATTTGAAAAGGCACAGGACAAAGGTATTTACTTGCAAGATAAATGTAGAAAAACAAATCTGAGATGAATCATTTAACAATAGAGTAAGTAATAAAACACATATGTTACATAAACCAATAATCTTTGTTTCTGTGGCTTTCGGGAGATTGGTATATGTTTGCAATACTCATAGGACTTTGTCATATATTCTTATTCTTGTATGTGTTTTCCTATTTAATTTTGTCTCTTCCGTATATTTTTTGGGTAGATAAAAAATTTTAAGATTGCTCGATAAAACAGAATATATTAAGTAAGTTACAACTCAATTTAGACTTATTAGCTGTGTTTAATATCAACCAGGAATATGAATTGACACTAAATGTGTCTTAAATGTTTTGATAGTAACCACTTTGAGTTGTTTCACTTTGACGGGATGTTGTTATTTACACTGTTTGTTTGATAGAAAAACATTCAGGAAGTGCGAGGTTGGAGCGCTCCACAAACCAGGTTTAAGCACCCCAGTTGGCCCTTTTGCCGACTGACCGTTCCAAGGTGGTAACTGATGGTTTTTCTTTAAGTGTGTTATGTCTCGTCTCTGTTTTTTTTTCACATTTGCATTTACCTTGTTTGCCTTTGTCTACTGGTAGATAAAATTTAAATATCTGTTAGAGTTTTGATAGGACCTTTTCTTATTTACCTATTCATATAGGGTATAATAGGGGATAGCTCTTACGGGAAAAAAGAGACAAATGTGGATGAATATTTTTGAAAATTGCCCTTGTACTGTCCAGAAAAATATTATTATAAAATATAATTAGTATTCGGAAAGTAGTTTAATAAAAAAGCCAAGCCAGAGAATTTTGTCGAATTTACTTACAAAATAAAATCAAACATATATAATGTAATTTTCATTTTTAATTTGATATTGGAAATCTAAATGACCTTTTTAACATAAATCATACATGCAGAGTTAAATAATATTTGTATTGAAAAAAAACAATCATTTACAATTCCCAATTGTGAAAACTTCCTGCTTTCCAGAAAACTCTATCCTCTTATCATAACAACATGTGGTCTGGCACAGGTGATACTTCTGTGATTTTGCTAACCTTTTCAAGATCTATACGTCAGAAAGTTTTTTTGCAAAATTTTATAATAACGTTCACTGGTGTTTTACAAAGAGATGCTTTTTAATGTTAAGAGCAGAAGATCATTTCTACTGGCTGCATATTTCATGAATTTTGTATGATTTGCCTTTTGCCGACTGACCGTTCCAAGCAGGTAACTGATGTTTTTTTTGTGTTTTTTGTGTGTGTTATGTCTCGTCTCTGTGTTTTTGTCACATTTACATTAACCTTGTTTGACCTTGTTTACAGGTAGATTAAATTTAAATATCTGTAGAAATTTTGATAAGACCTTTTCTTATTTACCTTTTGCGATTCCTTATATGAAAAATAATTTTGAGCCTATACTAAGTATTTATTGATAACAATCTCAAGCACTGGTAGCAGCTGCTTGAGATCCAGTCGTAAATTGTGAGGACATCATGAGCCAGCTCACGACGAAAGCTAGATACTTATTGCCAAAGACTTTCCAAGGTGTTGCAAGAAGGTAATGGTTTAAAAGTTCTTAATATGGTGTAAATAATATAATGGAATACTTACTTAAACACCACGTTGTTGGCCTATCACTATTAAACCCCTGGAAAGTTAGGTTGACTAAATCAGGGATATGTTAATTACATCTAGCGGTTGGTGATACATAATTACTGGGATCCATAATTCGATTTTTTCCGATTTTAGACTAAGGAGATTCCCTTTATATATTTATAAAGGATCATGCTAAAGTCATTGAAGTCTGACTACATGTTGTTCATAGCAGGAAATCTGATATCAACCATTATTCAATATCATAAAAACTCATTACACTTAAAGCCGGTAATCATGTGACATAAAGTTGATGGAAGTGTTAATTTTCATGGAAAAATTTCAAATTGAATTTACTTTGCGAGACCCTCCGGTGCTTTAGACTACCAGTTCATTCAATAATAACCTGTGTTCAGGTTTTCATACTCATCAAATATCCTACGCGACTTCGACAAATTCATGATTTAAAGTGTCTCGTATTGTTCTCCTTCAGTAAAACCAAGCCAGCACTTAAATTATCAAACGGTATCAGGTACATTACAAATGAGTCTAACGTTAGTTGCAAGCTTGTATTTTTAATTCTTTTAATTAATATTCAAATCAACGCAAGTTTATTCCACAAAGACACTCCTTTTAAAAATCTTAAATTTACAATAAAGTAAATACGGTTTATTTTATTATTCTTTCATAAGCACAGCTTATTTTGTCTTTTTATATCTGTATATCGTTTTCTTAAAGTAATATACAGAGCCAAGGCAAACGGTCTGATTGTACAGAAAAACGGACGATAGCCGGTGAATTTTATTTATGTATGAATTTTAAGTATGGTAGACATTCTAGTTGTATGTTTTCTTCCATTATTTGTCTGATTAATTCTATGTACACATATTTTAGCGTCAAACATTTGGGAGTATCTTTACTTTAAACGCATTATTATTCTTAATACTTCCCAGCTGCGATTTGTGTGCGATATGTGCGTGTTGTTTCTCTTGCTATCGGCAACAATCGCAATGATGACGCCACTGGTATTTTTTCATAAAAAATCCCAGATTCAATTCAGTTAAACGTGATGTCGATAGTGAGTGGACGAAATGTCTGTAACTAAACTATTTCCAACACGCGAGCTTCTTTTAAAGATGTGCGCCTCTAGACATGCCAAAATACTCCCAGATCAAAGATTGTTTCTAATAAAAAAGACTTGATAAGCATGCCAATGGGATCGTATATGTGTGTGCGTCTTCGCGTGTGCGGGCGCGTGTAATTGAAAACTTAACGAGTTTCATCTTCTGTGCTATGTAGTCTGCTTTAAACACACACTTACTGAAGCCCAATGCACTTTCTTTAGATTTCCCTTTACATTTAGGATATTGTTAACACTGTTTTTAATAACTTATTCATAGATAGTAACGCAGAGTTATCTGACAGCTTCGTTCAATTTTTCCCAAAAGCAAATTTCATTTTCCTACTCATTGTAACAGTCTTTGATGACACAGATCCACCCAGAAGCACACACACGCACACATATGCACGCACACAAACCCGAATATATCCACGCAAATAAACACACACAGCGCGCACGCACATACACCTTTATATAAAGAGCCAACAGCGTAGTCTTCCTCAGCCAAAAAAAGGCTGGGCATTGCATATATGACAAAAAATGGGGATGTAATGAACACAATTTATTCAATCTAGCCTTACATTACATTACATAATTTTGAAGATATCACAAAACAATACGAGACTTGAGTTCATCATTTAAATAATTAACAACAAATGACCAATCAGCCATACCCGCTTTGTTATATCTGATCATTAGTCTTCAAAATATGTCACGCTACCATGCAAAATTTATTGATGCTTTTGTCATGGTCGATGGCAGAACAAATAGAAAAATATAATTTATCCTGTCATTATACTTGTATGCAGCTAACTACAGCGGGGTCGATTAGATCTACGTTTATTATGAGTGTAGGCCAGAAGGGACAAAACTACTTAACTAAATAACTAATCTACCAAATATTTCACTAATGAAATATAACATGAGAAAAGGAAAGTGTTTATGTGATTATTAAAAAAATCAACTAATTTATTGCAAAAGAAATTATGTTTCATGTCATCTTAATAAACTCCACTACGTCAGCTGATAGAATCATAACTTTGATATTTCTTTTTCTTATTCTGATTTATCTCCACTTTTTCGATTATATTCTGGAATTCTGTGAACCTACTTTGAATAAGAATATATATGACATAGTCCTATGAGCATTGCAACATATACAAAAATCTGAAAAGGCACATGATAAATGTATTCACATGCAAGCCAAATGTAAAAGTAAGAACATAAATGTGAAGAGTCATTTAACAAAAAGAGCAAACCCGCTTCAATCAGCACATTTTATAATCTCCGACAGTGCTATTCTCCATTACTGTTGTTGCTTTTCACTTTAAAGATTGTTACTGATTCAAAATCTTAATCTGATGTTCATTAAAATGCAATTATTTTTATTCAATATATAATGAATTCTTTACTTTTTATTTTCAATCTTTTGTGAGTTATTCTTTGAAAATATATTCAATGTACTAGTTTATGTTTGAGAGTATGTGATGTGTTTTCGGAGCAGCTGATATCTTAGGTATGTGTTTATTTGTTTGTTATAATATAAAAAAGGTTTTAAAATGTGTTAAAATCACTATTAAATCGCAAAAGGAGAAAATCAATGCAACATTTTGACGGAATATAAAACAATGAATCATACACTATATAACTAAACAATATGTTGGTAAATAGTTTGGTATCAGTGTAGCACAGTCATCTTGTGATGTAACATTTAGAAAGTATGATAAAGGAAACTTCAGATCTTGGACATATTTATTCACATATTTCTTTTCACTGTTTGCATTTGAAAAGAAAACCATCACGAAGTGCGAGGTTAGAGCTCTGTTAAACCGGTTTAAGCACCCTAGTTGGTCCATATTGCCGACTGACCGTTCCAATGCGGTAACTGTCGGGCTTACTCTTTTTGTTTAATTATTCATTACAGATTTGTTTGTTTTTTTAATTTTGCTTGCATGTGAATACCTTGGTCCTGTGCCTTTCATATGTTGGTATATGTTGCAATGCTCTGCTCATAGGACTTTGTCATATACTCTTATTAAGTATATTGCAAGTTATATTAATTGTTTTAAAGGCACAGGACAAAGATATAAACATGGCAATCGAGTGGCAAGATGACAACAAAAGGGTGACGGTACAACATAGGAAATAGAGCAAACCAAAATGTTACCGCCCATTTGAAGCGGTAAGTGGGCAAAATTACCGACTGATAGATAACCTGTTTTACAATCGCACACATACTGAGGATTTTCTCAAATGCAAGCAGTGAAAAGACTAAGACCAATTTGAAGCAAAATTGTGAACTTTGAAATTATTGCCTGTTTTTATTCCATATGGTTAAGAGGTGTGGTAAAAATTCCTTCAAACGTGACATTATCTATTGTTTTGAATATTAACATCCCTTTATATGTATACAACATAATATTATGCCAAACCACAGTAGATAATGTTCAGCCATTATCACAATGGAGGTGACAAAATATTTAAATTCACCACTTACATGCAGTCTGCATTTTATGTAGTTGTTTCTTGGTTACTGGTACGTTATTGTGCAACTAAACTAACTTACGTTCGAGGATTTTTGTCAAAAGTTCTAAACGCAACATTTAAATTTATGATAACACAGAATGAAAGAAATAGCTTTGACAATCAAACACTGACCTACTTCCTAATTCTATATATGGTGCCACAAAGAAAAAGTTTGTTTTTTTTGTTACATGCACAATGTTTTTAGTTATGACTGATTATATTAATGATATAAGAAAAGATGGCAATGTCCTATGAGCATTGCAACATATATCAAACTCTGAAAAGGCACAGGAAAGGGGTATTTCTCGTGCTAGCCAAGTGTAAAGTAAGAACATTTTTTATGATTCAATAAGAGCAAACCCGACAGTTACCGCTTTGGAAGGGTCAGTCGGAAATATGGGGGTGCTTTAACCGGTTTTACAGAGCTCTAGCCTTGCACTTCTAGATGGGTTTCTCAAATGCAAGCAATGAAAAAGAAAACTGATCTATTTGAATACAAAAATGTCCTAGTGCTGATGTTTTCTACAATAAGTTATGACAAAAGTAGTGACGTCATTTAAAAATAATGTACACCATGTTTAGAAAAGAAAGGTGTATTATTTCGATTAGAAAAACTAAACTAAAAGGTTGATTATAAGTGAAATAAACTTTTTTGAATCAAGAAAAACATGACCAGAGAAGAATAAATGGTTGTAGCATTCTGCTCATCTGAAGATGGAATTAATCAAATCCAATGTACATCAAAGTAAATACACGTAACAATTCTTATAGGATGAATAAAATGACAACATAGATTACATGCACGAGGAGATTTTTAAATGATAGAGGAAAATAATGTTTATCCAAATTACGTATTAACATAATTTGGCAAATGCAAAATGATCTAGTAAACCTCTGTGCGCATTGTGTCTAATATAATCACGTTTTAGAAACATGTTATGACTACAAACGCGGTGCAATCATCGATTTGACAATATATTGAAGTATTATTGAACAACGGAAACCCCTGAGGGCTGTTTCGTGAAATTGCACATTTTTACTGTCTGGCATCATTTTGCCTTAGTTTTCTCGTATGATCTCTAATGTGTAAAGTGTAAATGCTAGTATATATAATGTATCATTTATACTTGTTAAATTATCGTATTAAATCAATTTTAAACGAGACTGAATAAGAATATATATGACAAAGTAGAAATGTCTGGTCATTTGTTTTAAGCTTGCCTTTGTCTACAGGTAGATAGAATTTAAATATCTGTGGAAATTTTAATAGGACCTTTTCTTATTTACCTACTTATATCCTTTTCCATTGACGTTAAATACAGGAAAGCAACAACGCGACAGTCAAAACGAGCTCCCTTTTTAGAGAAACAAAATCAAATTAAACTATTTAGTGTTAAAAGCTGGTATTATATGTTTACTAACATAAGTATGTTTAAAAAAGTATGTTTTAAAAAGACTTTTTTTCGATGTACTGCATTGCTTGCAATTGACGCTTTTACAGTCAAGAACTTGCATTGCTTTTAAATTACACGATGACCGGACAGGTCGTTGAGACTATATGAAAACAGTGACTTAAAGCCATAATTGGACAGTCACTGTTGGATTTCTTGTCTCTTCATCTCTCCAGTCGTGCCCTATATAGGTGGGACAACTTGAGCAGTCTCCATACCCTTTACGTGAGATTGCACAGTAGGTATAACATCGGGATTTTTTGTACCTTTATCATATATAATATGTCAACTGCGGATAAATCCTCGCCGTTTATGATATGTTTTTTAAACGTATTAACTCTAAACAATACTACGTTTTATTTTGTTGATTTTCTAAAATTCTATTATTTCTTCCTTATTATTTACATTTCACTTTTGACACTTTTGGCATATGACGTCATGGCATTTATGACGTCATTATATGGTTCTTATAATATATCAGCGCATGTACTGCTTTATTTTATTTTAAACTACTCTCTTATTTGGAATTTTTTGGTTGCCGAGGCTTTTATCTGTACATATGTTGTTTTATTACTAGTTATTTTGTATGTACATATGTTAATTATATCTGTTTTAACTCCCGATGCAGGTGCTTACTGTTAGTTGTGTCACTTTGACGGGATACTTTTATTTACACTGTTTGTTTGATAGAAAAACCTTCAGGAAGTGCGAGGTTGGAGCGCTCCACAAACCAGGTTTAAGCACCCCAGTTGGCCCTTTTGCCGACTGACCGTTCCAAGGCGGTAACTGATGTTTTTTCTTTTTGTGTGTTATGTCTCGTCTCTGTGTTTTGTTTTTTTTGTCACATTTACATTTACCTTGTTTGCCTTTGTCTACGGGTAGATAAAAATTAAAATATCTGTAAGAATTTTGATAGGACCTTTTCTTATTTACCTATTATAGCAGGAATGCATCTTGATGGGTTACACGATGGGATGTTTTCTTCTCTTTCAGTGGATTTCAAAGACAAATTTGACAGGAATTCTGACGTTATAGTTGGACGCTTACAGGAAATATAAATATAAATCTGCGAAATGCTAAACATTTTTTAAATAAAATGCATGTTTGGTTCTCCAACTCATACATTTAAACTTATTTCAAAGATAAGTTAAGTAGTTTATGCCGGTTTAAGACTGTTTAGTAAAAACTATTTATTTCTAATATTAGAATTAGGGTATAATTAATTTAACCTTCCTGACATGACAAGCTATTTTAGATAATCAGATACATTTCTTTTTTTTTATTTATTGATTCGTATTATAAGAAAATGTCTTGTCATTGCATGAAGTTAATGTTTAAACTGATTGTTCAAATAGAGCGGTTAGTTCTAGACAAATGACATATTCCCTTATATAGACCCCGAGTTGCACAAAGTCTTTCGACTTGCTGAATATAAAATCAGTGCTATAATCTGAAAATCCAACTGCTTACCTATCATTCGTACGGAGTGTTGTGGTATATATTTTGGCTTATAAGAGTGACCTGAAGATTCAAAAAAAAATATATTGCTGTATAAAATTACATAGAATGAGAAGGAATCTTAACCTTTTAAGAGATTCACATGCAGCAGAATTCTTTCCTTCTTTTGGTTTTTCTCATACGAGTCGAATGCACGTAGTATGTCGATACACGTGTATGTACGCACACATTGACTAAAAACTGTACACTTGGCCACCTGGCAAATCAGTGCATGTGTAGTGGCAGCTCAATGACCTGTTTGCACACCATATCACCCTTTGATCATTGCCAAAGATTATTGGCCATACTGATGCCGATAACAAATGTAATATGAATAAGTTAACAAATGTAGCTGGGCAACATTGTAAAGACCTTAATTAACATGTTAGAAGAAATCTGTTGAGTTGTTTCATTTCCTCTTAAGCATTAAATTATTATTGCGTTTGAAGTAGTAGAAAAAAATCTAAAAAAAGTTTTAAATATTGCACGTTATTAAAATTAATTACAGTTAATTTGACAATTATCTATTTATTAACGTAATGCTAATTTTTACAAATCCGGGCAGCACTTTCGTAAACATTAATCTGCGTAGCTTGCCATGACAGGGCATAAATTATTTTATCGGAGCATCCCAAATGATGTGATGTCAAAAGGGACACTTTAACGAACCAGTAAGTTAATCAGTCTTATAACTTCCAATGAAGTTAGTTAGAAGCAGTTATGCAACACACGAACTTATTACTAATGGAAATTTATTTTTGAAAATGAAAATCAATCATGAACCACTCCTTTGTTACACATGTTTAACACTAAGTGACGCTACATGAAGTTTGCCTAATCTAAGTACGGCGAGGGCCCGTCGCCAAGGTGGGCGTAGCTACAGACAGTCTGAGGAAAGGCCAAATATCTTTAAACATGTGCTATGACAAAAAAGTTTTCATCAACTATAATTTGCTAGTGAAAAAAATACAAAAGGTATAACCCTAACCCCAGATATAATTGGTTCGCACAATACATAGGTTTAAGTACCAGTCGGCGCTTGACCTTTATGTGTCTTTATGAGCTGACCATCGGTGCTATTTTCATCGGTCTTCCTCGATAAATTAAAACTATGTTTTGCCAACTATGATCAAATCTGTGTCAGCGCTTTGTAACAAAGAAAGACAAAATTAAAGCCATCACCTAAAACATATTATAGTTTTCCAAGATGTTACTTTGCGAGGACCTTACAGAAATCGTAAGAAATCGTTTTAATATTTTGTTGTTGTTTTTTTAATTTCGCACTAGTTTTAATATAAGTTAAGATTTTGTAAAACATGGTATATACATTACTCAGAATAAGCTATGTTTTGATGCTAAAAGACAACTTTAAGTCCCAGCTACATGTACTGACATCAATACGAACATTCAAGGTCGACGTATGGCTAATTCTCAATCCATGTACAATTACCTTCATGATTTAAGAACCTTGATAAAAGCCTGAAAATGGATAGAAATAAATATAAATTATTTTTTCTGCTTGTTTTGCATTTTCTGAAATTAAATGACTTTTACTGAATTATGAACAGGTAAACAAGAAAAGGTCCTATCAAAATTTTCACAGATATTTAAATTTTTATCTACCTGTAGACAAAGGCAAACAAGGTAAATGTAAATGTGACAAAAACACAGAGACAAGACATAACACACAAAAAGAAAAACCACCAGTTACCGCCTTGGAACGGTCAGTCGGCAAAAGGACCAACTGGGGTGCTTAAACCTGGTTTGTGGAGCGCTCCAACCTCGCACTTCCTGAAGGCTTTTCTATCAATGTTTGGTTTTAGTAGTCTGTTCATGGTTGTTTTATTTCAAGTAAAATAAACCTAAGTCCAAGGTATGTCAAAAAGAAAATATACGTAACAATCCTGATAGGATGAATTAGATGACAACATAGATCACATGCACGGGGAGATTTTTTACGACCGCCACACTGCACAAGCAACACTGTTGTGATTTTGAACAGGTAAACAAGAAAAGGTCCTATCAAAATTTTCACAGATATTTAAATTTTTATCTACCTGTAGACAAAGGCAAACAAAGTAAATGTAAATGTGACGAAAAACACAGAGACGAGACATAACACACAAAAAGAAAAACCATCAGTTACCGCCTTGGAACGGTCAGTCGGCAAAAGGGCCAACTGGGGTTCTTAAACCTGGTTTGTGGAGCGCTCCAACCTCATTATCAAGGTTCGGAACGTCCGCAAAAATAAGGAAATATTACAATGTCCTACGAGCATTGTAACATATAATAAAATTTAAAAAAGGCACAGAACATGCAAGCCAAATATAAAAGTGAACAAAATGTGTGACTTGTCCGTAAAAGATAGATTAAATCAACAGTTACCTATTTGATCACATGTGCAAATTTTAACGAGCTTTTTTATAGTTCATGCGCTGTGCTCCGGCGCATCGCATATATCACTGTCATTTCTCCTGCCGACTCGTTTCATCATTACCAAAGTTCTTGATATACTTGATAAGCCTTATTTTCCAATCAACGTTACATCCACAATGAGCATACTGATAAAATATGCGGTTATAAGAACAAACAGAAAGTGGGACATTGAAATTTTTGATACTCATTCTTTAACATTCAAAGCATTCGAACCAGGACGAGCTACTTGTAAATGTAAACATGACGATGTATAACTTTATTAATATTTGCATGTGAATTCATATTCACAACATCCATTTTAATTAAAACATTTTGACAGTTGCTGGTTGTGTATTTGATTAATTATCCTTTTTTATTTCTCTAGTCAGTCACGAAGAAAATCAGGCTCTTCACTGAGCACATGATATTGATGAATGTTTTTGAAAAGAGGCGGATTAAAATATTGTTGCTTTTATGTTGTTGCTTTTTTCTGTTTTTGCTGAATCAAAGTTCAAATATTGAATTTGGTATTACAGTTAAAGGGGTTATGTCGCATACATAATGAAACAGTTTATTGTCTATTTATTGGCTTGCATGTGAATTGTCTTGAGCACAAGACTTTCCAATGGCGGACATTTAAATTTACTTCAACAGGATGCTACAACAATGTATACATTTCTAGTCATTTTTTTTCTTGGTTCACAAAGTTAATTTTATTTAAGATCAACAATTTTAATGTAATTCTTTAAATTTCTCTCTTCTAAACGCTCTGTGCACATTATTTCCAATGGCGTCACTTCTTTCGTCATATCATATCAAAGAAAACGTCAGCGCTTTGACTTTTTTATTTAAATAGATCGGTTTTCTTTTCATTGTGTGCGTATGAGAAACCCATTAGGAAGTGCGAGGTGAGAGCTCTCTAGCCATATTGCCGACAGACCGTTCCAAGGCGGTAACTGTAGGGTTTTCTCTTTTCGTTAAATTACTCATCACAGATTTGTTCTTACTTTTATATTTGGCTTCCGTGTGAATACCTCTGTCCTGTGCCTATTCAAATTTTTGGTATATGTTGCAGTGCTCATAGGACTTTGTCATATATTCTTATTCAATATACAAGTAAACGACGGAAGAGACAAAAAGGCGTATTCACAATATTAGGTATTTGTAATAGTTCAGCATATGTGTAAAAAATACATATTTACAATACGCTTTATGAGAAAATATACTGTCCTGTTTTCATAAATACAGGCTATCGCAGGAAATCAACAACATGCATAGCTCAAAGTTTTATTTGAGTTTATTTTACGATAAGGATAAGCTATAAAATAAACTTTACAATATGCCCTGTTTTATTGCCCACATAGTGATTGTAACATATGTTCTCGAATTGAGTAATTTAATAAGGGTTAATTTAACAAAAGTAATTCCAGGATGTATTTGATCGTTAAAAATGATTTTTTACTTTTAAAATACATTAAAAGCATTTTGGGGGTTTTGTCATTCGACAGTCTTATGGCATGGTATTATCATATAAAATTTATAAAAATATTCTCGCGAATTGGTTATACTTTAACATTTGTTTCAATTGTTTTTACGTTTGTAATGTTTGTTTTGTTTTATGTTTTGTTTTGTTTGTTGTTGTTGTTTTTTGATTAAGAAATATTTCTATTTGGTACAAATACTCTTTATGTTAAAGTATGTGTGATCATTTAAGCAATACACATGTTATTTTTAAGTGTACATAGGCTTTTATAATGCCAATTACTTACTGAGAATTGGGAAGTTTATTATGTCAAAAATGACATATACAGAATACTTGTAATGCAGGGGTTCTTTTTATTTAAATATTTTCTGCCTCTAGCATTGTTACTTGTATTACACAAATTACATTTGGCAAAGCTGCATTTATGTATCATTATCAAGGCAAATTATATTCAATACTCATTTATCATTAACTGTTGTGTTAAAATGATGCATTTGCTGCCATAAATAATGTTGAACGTCTCGCTGATCGTCTTAAACATGCCTTAAATTGAGGAAGTTCATTTCCGACAAATAACAACTATCACATAAACATTGTCCAATAGCACCGCTTCGCAACGGATTTCCCATGCAATACGAAAATCAAGTTAAAATCACTTGGTTGATTTCTTTTCAATTGAATGAGTTAGATATTACAAGATTGAATGAGTAAGATATTACAAGACTGCGAGTCATCGGACGGTTGAACCTTATCATTGTTCTCTTCGAAATTATTTTTCTGACATAGTTAGAGTGGTTGCTATCTGATAAGTATTGTTTACTTTACGTCGTGGTACTTTACGTCATTACTTCCTGATTCATGACGTCATCACTTAGACTGTTTTGTTGTAAAATACTATGCTTTCTTCCACTGCTTGCAATTGAGACACATCTCAGGAAGTGCAAGGTTAAAGCTCTTCAAAACCAGTTTATTTACTCCAGTCGGTCCATATTGCCGATTGACATTTCCAAGCAGTTCCAAGCAGTTTTTACGCGTCGAAAAAAAATCTCATTTATCAAACAGAGATATTTTTGAATTTAATGTTAATTTCGTGCGTTTCATCGTGATATGAAACGTAGTTTCCTAGCATCTTATTTTCATAAATACAGAAAGTTCTTCATGTCACTTTAGATGTTAGGCAACTGCGTTTTATGCTACGATGAAACGCACACAATTAGGATTTATGTTAATAATTACATCATTTTATTCTGTGTTTACTAAGTGGATTTAAAAAGAATTACAAAGTTTATGCGTACTTTTTTATTTCCATCCGATTGGGTTCTCGTATTAATATCGATTTTCAACCACGAAAGTATCCTTATTTAAAGAAAGGATCCTTACACAGTTGTTTTATGTAGTTATTATTTTGTCTGGTTTGGTTTAAATAAAGTTTATTTATTTATTTCATAAATGTAGAACATAACTGGCCAAAAACAAAGGCCCTAAAAGACTAAATAAATGTGTAAAAGCAAACACTTTTTGTCGTGATTTTATAAAAACTACGAGCCATATAAACTTTGTGAAGATGCATTTTGACGTTGGAAATAAAATCTAAAATACCTCTGAACAAATGACGTTGCACATAACTCATAACGCGTGGAACATTTAAAATCGATAAAACTGCCTTCTTTTTTTGTAATAAACCACTTAGTTTTAGTGTTTCTGTAGCATTTAAAATTAGAATTATTCACCCTTAATATATTACACCAATTTTCATGCTGCTCCATCGCTATTGTGTCTTTGGGGCGAGATTATACAAATGTGCCTGGACGGCATAGGCTTTTGGCGGGCTGTATTACGTGAGAACATGCTGTTTGCCAACCTTTTAGCTGAAAAGATTGGATTATAATGTGAAAACTGTATTAAAATTGTTATTTTGCATGCAGTTTATTAGAGGGTTTTCTTAAACTGATTGACATTCAACTTGTAGCGAAGTCATATAAATAATCGTGTATATTGTTTGATCATAGCTCAATGTTTCCAAACAAACAAAAACATATCTGAAACGGCTTGCAGACGATTGCAAAAAAGAATCATAATCTAGTATGTGTAAACTAAATGTACGGTAATCAGAATGGTACAAATAACAAAAATACTTAAATGATCAACAAGTGATTCAAATCGACAATTATTCAATCATTTTTGTCGACCGAATTTCAATCCTCCTAAGTAGATGCCTGGAAAGAACAACGTCAGAAATTGTAAAGTGATCATGTATATTAATAAGTTTCATTGAGAAATTAAAGCAGTTACGAGACCGGGAAAACCCAATCAGATTTAAAGAAACCACACAGGTTGTTATTTTAAAATCATCATAACCTCATAGAGCTTTCACCACTGCTGAAATGCGCCGATATGGTCAAGGAACTGCTCTGCACTGACTTCTACGTATCCAATCAGCTAAGGTTAAATGATCGTTCAATACGACTTAAATTACCACGAAGTAGTGACAGAAAAAAATGAAATGACGCAGAAAAAGACCAAGATTCAGTAATCATACTCTATTTCGAAATTTGAAGTGGACAAATAATTTGTTTTCAGAAATCCCTTTTGCAATCCTAATACATAAATACGCATTTAGCGTTTAAAGATAATTTTAACTTTTTATACGAACTGTTGGCCATGCAGCTCTACAGATCCACTGAATTGTTGTTGTTGTTAATGATGATGTTGTTGTTGTTGCTGCTGCTGCTGCTGCTGCTGCTTTAGGAAAGTATTATCAAATTTAAATATGGCAGGAAAGCTGTACATTTCTTTCAAAACAAAACGGCGCTTGCTAAATGAAACCAGTTTTTATACAAATGCCAATGTCGCTTTTCAATTGATCCATTTTTATTTCCATACATGAATCAAAAAATAAATAATTTAAAACAATTCACAAATAACTCATACCACACGTCTTTATCTGATAATAACTATTCGTCTCAATTTTACACCGGATTTAATATGCATGGGTTTGTCGTATACGCGAAAAGTGATCAATGTAAATATATTGTAATATTAAACATATTTGTGAAAAGGAAAATAAACTTAACCTTCTTAACCAAACAAATGCTTTAAAGGGATCAACACCTATAATTAAGTGCTTATGTCTGTTTCAGATGTTTCAATTGATAAGATAAAATAATGTTTTAAACATTCATTTTATTATATATGTAAAAAGCCCAATTACGTCAAACAAATTTACATTGTTGCAGTTGTTAATTACAGCTTGTTGAAATTAATATGCATCTATCTACCCAGCGTTGTTGAAAAAAACTGACTTTTAAGAGATCGATATATAAAACACATTTTCCTGCATGCTGCATGAGCTGGCTTATTGTTTTAAAGGTTTTGCTGCTGAAACCCATAAACATTGCAGAACATTATGTGATGATGTCTGTGTAGATGTCAGAAAATAATGTTAGGTTTGAGTTGATTATTTTAATTATTAACAACAGGCGGCGACAACTCAGCTATATCAGATTTTGTTTTATTTGATTGTACGCCGTCTGTTTCGTTTCACAATGTGCTAAATTGATGGATTTTCCAATCATGCTGAAGTAATAGAATGATCACAAGAGAAAAGAGCCTAACAATACAAAGATATATGTCATGAGAAACAATAAGAAGCAATAGAGATTTACTGTTTCCAAAAAGAATAAAACCAACAATGTTGCTCGCTTCATTAAAAGTGTGCTTCTAATTAACATGTAGAAATAACACACCTTGAACATAGAGACCGTTTTTATTTGTCACAGTTTATAACAATACAAGAAACATCGCATGTGTAATACACCTTTTGTTTAAGATGTCTCTGTATATTACTTTCTGTCAAGGAGCAACTTATGACTTACTAGTACTGCATGCATTTTGTACACCCACATGACGTTTTCGGGTTAGGTATATAATTCAACACCTACTATTAAAAAGGCCCACTTTCCTATCACAGGATAGCATGAACTTCGTGTCATATAAAACGGAACTTTATTTAGAGAACGCATTTGCGTCGTAACTGTTTTGGAAAGAAATCTCTAAACATGTTTCACCTGAAAGAAGATTTTTTGTACCTTTGTTATAAAATATGCCAATTGCAGATAAATCCTCGGCTTTTTATAATATATTATTTGAAACTCATTACCTATTAACTCCTCACAATACTACATTTTGTTTTGTTGGTTTGGTTCGTTTTCTATTGATTTCCTTCCTGCTTTTTATTTTACTATTGACACATCTGGTATATGACGTCATGGCATTTTTATGACGTCATTAACTTGTTCTTGGGCTATTTTATTTCAAACTTCTCTCTCATAGACCTTTTAGGTTGCCGAGACTTTTTATCCTCTGTACATGTTGTACATATGTTTATTATATTACTAATTATTTTGTCTATATCTTAGTTCATTTTATCAGTTTTAACTCCCGATGCAGATGCTTAACTGTTAGTTGTCACTTTTTCACTGTTTATTTGAAAGAAAAACCTTGAAGAAGTGCGAGATTAGAGTGCTCCAAAAAACCACCCAGTCGGTCCTGTTGCCGACTGACCGTTCCTCTGCGGTAACTGCTGTATTTATGTTTGTGTGTTATGTCTCGTCTCCGTGTTTTTGTCACTTTTCCATTTACCCTGTTTGCCTTTGTCTACAGGTAGATAAAATTTAAATATCTGTGAAAATTTTGATAGGACCTTTTCTTATTTACCTATTTGTTCAGAGGTATTTTAGATTTTATTTCTGTGGTCATTTTTGTAGGACCTTTTATTATTTACCTAATGTAAATATGTAATTGTCATCTTTTTTGTATTTCTCTGTCATATAATACAGTGCTAATGATTTAGCATAAAAGAAAAACCATCAACTTTATAATATTATAGTTCGAACATGCAAATGCTGAATTTGACTTCAAGCAAAAAATAAAGCAAATAAACGCTTCTTCAGTTATAAGTTAATTTTGCAGGTAAATATCGTAATTCTATTTTCTTTATGGAATTAAGGAAATATCGGTATAAAGCATGTACGAAAAAAATATGCACATGAGCAACTCTCGCATTTAAGTCATTTGGTATAACACGGATCACACCTTATGTGTTCGTTTGACCTTAATTTCATTCAACAGCTGTCATTCTCTCTGACTGGCAATATGAAAATATGGTGTCCAAATTAATGTAAAAGGGGTGGTTATTAACAAAAACATTTTGTCAAGTTTCCCCTTATTCCGGATCAAGTAAACGTCTATATGATTAGATAGTTTACGCTCCCCAATTTTGTCAGTTTTATATTAACTTGACTGTCAAAAATAAATTTCTTATCTTTCTTTTAATAAAACACAAGGGTATTGACATTCAAGCCAAATGTAAAAAAAACTAAGAGAAGACATGAAATGATATAGAACCATCCAAACATTGAAACGGTCCGCCGAAATAGGAGCCACGAAATGTTTCCAAAGTTAACATTATATTTGATTAGGTCTTATAATCATTCTGATTAAAAGCGATTGACCAGTAATTTATGCTTGTGTTTTTGTACCAGACAAAGCCAAAATATTGAGTATCACACTTCTTGCTGCTTCTTTGTTCTCTAAAATAAAAATTAAAATCAGATGATGTGCTGTCATAATGATTCGTCGTTCTCTTATTCTGTAATTAGATTTTATTAGATTTATGAGTTTAAATCCAGGATGAGTGGCTCTTTGCCACTGAAATTGAACAGCAAGGCATATATCACTTCACGATATTATTTCATAGTTTTGTATTCACAACAGCTAGTTTAATTAAAAAATGTTTTGACACTTGTTGATTAAATGTTTGATTTATTGCTTTCCCTTGAGTCCAGTCTGTCGTGAATAAAATCAAGCATTCTACTGAGCGCACGAATATGATAGATGACTTTAAAAGAGTCTCATCACGATGTGTTTTTGTCTGCTTCTACGTTACTATTGTAAAATGGATTGTCTTCTTAAAAAGGTTTAGGAACGTGTAATGGTTAGGGTTGGTATATTCAGAAAGACAACGATAACAACAATGCTTCTTATACGAAAAGTTCAATTAACGAGACCAATAAGTCTTGGCAATGCCCATATAAATAAAGTGCTTTGAAGGGCAGTCTTGTAGCAAGACCTTTCGATTATAACATTGTGGGTTTTATATTGATTATTGTCTGGAACAACGTCGCGGACAACCCCTTTAATGAATGGTGACATCACCACGTACTACTGTAGGCGAGGGTTGTCTAAAGTACTTATTTTATAATATAAAATTAGCAAAACGTTATCTTGATTTTTTTCTTTATTTAAGAGCAACGTTATACATCTACAGTATTTTAAGTCACGAAATTTTTACTTACATAATTATTTACACACACGTTAAACTATTCAATAGACTATTAAAACCATATGTACCAGAAAATTATAATTTTTATTAAATTTTAAAAAAATATGTAATATTTAATCTAATATTCAGAGTTGCCTTCTGCATCGTCGCTTATATATGCACAACGATAGTAGCATGTAAAAATATCCCGTTTTCGACATGGCATGATTTGTATTTACTTTGAAGATAAATTATGGGCACAGCTTAAAAAAGATTTACCTGCATAAATAGAAGTAACTAGCTAGGTAGACTGAAGTATCTGAAGAAATAAATGCAAAATGGTAAATTTGTAAATGGGATTGTTTTTCAATAAAGTGTAATATTGTAATACTAAAACAGTAGCAAGATCCCATATATTGTTTAGGAAAAGAAAGTGGTAAAATCGCGAAAGATTATGCATTCGATACATACATGTACACAACTGACATGTTATGGTTAAGCACCCCGGTCGGCCCCTTGTATAGACGGATCGTAACAAGGCGGTACCTCTTGGTAAATGAGAAAAGGTCCTATCAAAACTCTAACAGATATTTAAATTTTATCTACCAGTAGACAAAGGCAAACAAGGTAAATGCAAATGCGAAAAAAACACAGAGACGAGACATAACTCACATAAAGAAAAACCATCAGTTACCACCTTGGAACGGTCAGTCGGCAAAAGGGGCAACTGGGGTGCTTAAACCTGGTTTGTAGAGCGCTCCAACCTCGCACTTCCTGAAGGTTTTTCTAGCAAACAAACAGTGTAAATAACAACATCCCGTCAAAGTGAAACAACTAACAGTAAGCACCTGCATCGGAAGTTAAAACAAATACAATGAACTTATATACATACGTTACAAATAGCAACAAAATAAACTATAAACATATGTGCAGTATGTACAATAGATAAAATCCTCGGCAACGTAAAAACAAAAATCCCAAACGAGAGATCAGTTCGAAATTAAAACAGCAAATAAATGAACGAAATAAAACAGTAAATCATCACAGATTTGTTCTCACTTGGACATTTAGCTAGAATGGGAATACATTTTTAACATTTAGTATATGTTGCAAATGTTTATATTGCTTTGTCATATTTCCATATTCATGGTGACAACAACGTAGTGTAGTGTAGTGCTCCTACAAATCTCTACGTGTATCTATGTTGTCATTTAATTCATCCTTTAAGGGTCGTTGCGTGCAATATCCATTGATTGGCCTTGGATTTTAGTTCCTCACTTTTATCTACACATGAACAGGATGGTACAGTCTTTTACACGTCTCGTCGTTGTTTTCTTATATCATATATTTTTCTTTACAATGCTCATTCACGCTGTTACAGATATAACTAATCTGCTATGTTGATATGTTCATACTCTTGACAGAGGAAAGTTGATCTACACGGATCGGTGATTTCAATTACAGTGTTGACATATATATGAATATCATTTTTGACCCTAGAAGGCAATCTGTCTCGTCAATATCGTCGAAACTGTCGAGACGTTCGATTATCCGTACGATATGTCTTAGAAAAGAGATGTGTGTTTGATTACTCTCCGTTAGAAACGTAACGAACGTCCAAGCATTTTAGAGCCTAATTAGAATTGCTTAGAAAATATAGACAATATTTGCTTTCGATTTTGTAAGTAAAGTAAATTATATAAATGATAATGGTAATAAATATTTCCCCATTCAAATGTTCAACCATTCGACAAGTCAGGACATGAAAATATGCTGTTTTGAATTAATCAATTGAAAATGACATAGTAACTGTTTGTATATTACATTCTCAAAGAAGAATTATCGTGACTCGTACGATCAAACTCTTGATCTACAAAGAAATAATATATTTAACAAATTTGGAACATTTCTCAATGTTAATAATAAAATTATTAAATAAAAACATTTTATGCTACAAGATTCTAGTCATAGGACAGTCACGCTTCTTTATTCAAAATAATTAAACAACAGTTATACTGTTAATGTGTAATTTTAATTAGACAAATGAGCAGATTTATATATACATGGCGAGTACACAAGATCAAATGGCCGATCGCAGAACAAACATATGAGTCGATCTATGGCCTGATAGTGGCTCTCTAGCTCTTAGTGCGGCCATAATGATGCGAAATATTTTACAGAAATAGCTTCAGGTTAAAGCTTTTTGGTGGTTAGTATCACTATATTTAAATCTAAATGTGTTATTGTACTAGCTTTTATTTATATCAAGGGACTAGGTGATATCACTTTTCTGACAGAAGTGTCTTGTCTTTGTTTTGTTTAAAAAATGGGTAAGGTATACTAAATGTATTCTGTTTTGGTGCTGTGGTATATTTTTATTACAACGTATTACAAGAATATAACAGCAATTAAATGTGATGTTTTAATTATGTTGTTTTTGCTTTGTTGCACGACCAACTTATAAATGTTATTTTTATATTATAAAGATTAGTTTTGTTTGCTTTTGTGTTGTAGTGTTGTTTTTTATTCTAAATATACATTTCACAGCCATACTTACATTAAAGGCAGAATACAGATGCTCATCATATTTCAAAAAACGGTAAATGCGATTAAACGTTCTGAATGTTAGCATGTGGCAACAGTAAATAATCTGTTATTATTTTAAGGCTACTTAGCCTTATAATACTGTTTTTAGATTACGCGCGGTTTTTGCAAAGCGTATTGTGAAAGTCACGATTATTACTGAATTGTCAGTACAAACCTTACTCGGACTATCACTAGTGTCAGGCACTCTGTTGGTTATCCGTAAAAGGAAGGTCAAGTGACCGTTTGATGTGTTATTGTGTAAAATAATAGCCATGTTAATTCCCTTTGGTGTTTTGTAAACAATAAAAAACCACATATTAATCCATAAATGATGTATGCTTTATCATCATGAGTTATATTTGTACCATCGAATACATGCGTTCATTAATATTTTCATATTTGAATTATCCACGGAACTCAAACTCGATATTTAGCCTTTAACAGAATACCATTTAGCACAATATAATGACGACTATACAGAAAATTGCATATTTTATAACGTTTTGGCCACCCTTTTTATTGCTTATAGTTTACAGGTCTTTCTTGCTCATTTCCATGCAGTAAAAATTGCATTACAACACTGACAAAATACAACATCGTTTTCTTATGCATTTACATACCTCAGTCTTAGTTGTCTTACTTAACAAACGTGCTTAAATTTTCATAATGAATCAAAAAGTAGAAAAGTGGCAATCGAGAAATAAATATTTACCTATTTAAGGTAGCTTGATTTCACCAATTTATTACGTAGCATAGCCACACTATCCTGATACAAAAGCTTCTGTATAAACTTCCGTCTGTTGTTTGTTTGTGAATTGACTGCAATAATATGCAAAAATAGTGTAGTGAACTAAACATTAAAACAGACTATTAAAGTTATTTATATTTATCCCCATGGCCTTTTTGTCTCCGACACTTATATATTTCTTTGACAATCCAGAATTAATTGTAGCTGTTTTAATAACAGTAGTATATGTACTTTTCATGTCAAACAAACTAGACTTTACTATGTTTATGTCACCCTCTTTTTGTTTTGTGACGTCATGAGTTAGATCATTGTTATTCAGCTTAATTAGCTGCTTTTTTACATTTTGTCTTTGATAAATCCATCCATCAGGAAGTGAAAGGCAAGAGTTCTCTTAATCGGTTAAATCACCCAGTTTGTCCCTTTTGTTGATGCGTCACTGTTGAGTTTTCCTTTTATGTCATTTATATGTATTACGTATATACGTACAAGATTTTCGGAATACTGACAGATTTGACTAAGGGCTAATATGTTTTAATCGACATATTCTTTAGTTTTTTATAAGCCTACAAATAAAAAACAATAGGAAACTAAGTCTACGATATATCTGCTTACTTGTTATTGTAAGATGTAAAATGTCTCTCTATTTGATATTGTTTATATGTAAAGCTGGAAAATACTTAATATACAAAATAAGACATTTGTAGAGTAATGTTTTCGTTAAATGGTTCAAAGATTCCATTGATTTTAAGCTTAATAAAACAAGGTATATTGTTCATAGTTCATAAAACGGAAGAGCTTCGTGAGTGACTGTAATCCGATTGATTGTTCGAAGGTTGTATTTAATATCTGTATCGTCTCGATTCTGTTTTAATGTAATTAACACGTCAAACTAGCGCTGAACTGTTACTGTTATTTGATAATCTTTATAATTGCACATAGAGAGAGAGGAGTATTAAAAGGTCCTTGCCAAGTCTTCCTTCAATAAAAGATTGTGCAGGAAAATTTAAATATTAACATTTCCAGTGTTTTTTAATACAAAAACTATGTACTATGCTGGGCTTTATGTTTCATCGCTGTTGAATTTTAGTAAAAGTCAATGCTCATGCAAAATCTGAAACATAAATATGTAAATGAGCGTAAGGTAAATGTAATCTATTTTGAAGATTCCTACTTGAAGTGATTGTTAGGTAAGTAAATAATGTTCATGCATTTCCCAAACCAGCATTATATGGTTATCTTATGAAGATATTGTTTCAATAAACGACTTAGTCGCTTATAGATAATAAACTTATATGTTGACGAAAATTAATGCAGGCTCACCACTGTCCAGAGCAATGCTAGCCAGACAAAACATACACATTAAATACAGAAACAAGAGACTTCTGACTTAGATGTGATTCATAAGGCAGAATCACCGAATGGCACAACATTTTTCAGCGTTACGAGATATTATATACATATATCTGACGAAGTAA